>JASGXE010007680.1:0-17711 GCA_030068105.1 Sinentomon sp. SZTP_YWyxl | reverse complement strand
TACCTGTCGATGTTTTTGTTGAGGATAGGAGGGATAAAGGACAAAGACTGGGCTGATCTTGTAGGGAGATTGTTCTGACAAAGGTTCCAAGGTCCGTCACCCCAACCTCCCTTTTTCAAAATACACAGCCTAAATTTTTTTTTTTTTTTTTTTTTTTTAAATACACTATGTTGGGGGCCACAGGCAGTAAAAGCCATTGGACGTGGTAAACCCCGGTCAGACATGCATCATTTTTTTGCCTCGGCAATTACCACAACAACAATCAAGTCGTCGTGTTCTTTCACCGAGGCAGCATGTATCTTTTTGTGTGTAGATAAGACGCCGTCGCGATCGGCATTAAAAAAGAAAACATGGTTTCAAGTGCAAACCATCGGTGCAGAGAGATTGCGGTACAGTTTTAGAAACCCATGGTGGATATTGTCAAGAAATGTGGCCAGAAAAATAAAAATAAAAGAACACGAACCAGGTCAAGCGAAGTGAAGATTCCAGCATGGCATTGTCCAGATGGTGACAGTTTGACGGCAGGCTCGGATGAATAGATAGCACAACAACAAGAAATCAATTTGGTTACAAATATATCAATTTCGGTAGGTACCTCATTTTTAGTGCATGAAAACATGGAAAAAAAAGGAAAAGGCACAATTAGCATAATATCTCCAAGGAAACGAAATGGGGGCATGATCCAAGAAACATATATACCTACCTAGGCCTACCTACTACCTATTACCTTGGCCTATCTACTAGGGCGATTAATTGAGTTTTGGCTTTATGACGGATAAAAAACTGGCCTCTGATAGGTTTAGCATGTCATGAGAAATGCCAAGTTTGTTCCAGAGAAACACGTAGTTGTTTAGGAAGGAAAACCTAGAGACATTTTTGGGAAGGGAAGGTGGGATAAATGAAACGAGGTCACTGGCCCTCGTCGACCCTGTGTTTTTGACCAGGGTGCAACAGCATCCTGCCCATCCTCCCTCACCACGGACACATTTTCGAAAAATTGAAACACCCCTGAGCTTTCTCCTCTTAGCAAGGGATTCCCAGCCCAGCTCTTCCCTGAGCAATGTCACACTGGAGTGAAAGGAGAAGTCCCCAGAAACAAACCTCACTGCCCTGCGTTGGACAGCTTCAAGTGCATCAATGTGGCACTGAAGATGAGGATCCCAGGTCGTTGTTGAATATTCTAAGATGGAGCGAACCAATGAGAAGTAGAGTATTTCCTTTACCTTTCTGGAGGCATGGGAATAGTGTCGGATAAGAAATTTCAGTTGATTTGATGCCCGTTTTACCATCTGACTTATATGAGGTCCCCAGTTCAGGGCAGCATTGAAATGAATGCCAAGGTATTTGATATTGTCTGGGAGAAACAACAAAGAGGGACCAATGAAATAATCTGAGATGGAGGGATGTGTAGATGAAGCAAATGACATAACAGATGTCTTTGCGACATTGATACTCATTTGATTCTCATCACACCATTTGACTATGGAATCTAGGTCATCCTGAAGGGCTTTGGAATCATCTGGAGACCTGATAACTCTGTAGAGGACTATATCATCTGCAAACAACCTGATGTTGGAGATGATATTATCTGCAATGTCATTAATACCGGGTGTCCCAAAAGTCCCTATACAGTGGTTTTTTTCCGTAAGCAAAATTATGTTCATCACTCACCAGCGCATCATTGGCCCAATTTTTTTCCAAGAGACAATCACAGCGCAACGGTACGTCCAGGAAATCCTGGAGCCTTTTGTCGCTCAATTGAATGCACAGGAAATAGCCAACGGATGGTTCCAGCAAGATGGAGCAACGGCGCATGCCGCGCGTTTATCCATGGATTTCCTGGCGGATTTTTTCCCCAACCTCCTCATCTCCCACGGCCGGTGGCCTCCTCGGTCGCCCGACCTGACGCCTCCAGACTTTTATTTATGGGGCCGCCTCAAGGGGTCAGTTTACCAGGAGAATCCACACACATAAGAAGAACTTCAAGCGGCGATCACGATGGAAATTACACGGATCACTGTCCAAGAACTCGGCAAAGTTTTTGCAAATATCCGACGGCGAGTACAAGCCTGTTTGGACGCCCAAGGAGGCCATTTCCAGCACCTCCTGTGAAGATTTCCATCTTTCGTAAGTTGCTTTTGCCTTTTTCTAAAGTCTACCATCCTTTCTCTGGTTGAAAACAAAGCTACGCCGGCAAGAACACCAACGCTTTTCTACTGTATAGGGACTTTTGGGACACCCTGTATAAATGAGGAAGAGGAGAGGGCCACACACTGAGCCTTGAGGAATGCCACTAGTGAGTGGGTGGGCCTCTGACAGATCGTTGCAAACGAGAACCTGGAACTGCCTGTCAGAGATAAAATTTGAGAGCCACAGGAAAAGATTTTCAGGAATTCTCAGCCTAGATAGCTTAGAGAGAAGAATAGGTATTGAGACTTTGTCAAATGCCTTAACCAGGTCAATGAAAATTGCATCAGACTGACTGGACTTTCCGAGAGCAGTGGCGATGTCGTGCACAAAACTGGTCAGTTGGGATTCGCAAGAAAACTTGCTGCGGAAACCGTGCTGATGCTGACAATTTTATTGAGATTTTTGGCTGGTGTTGCTATACATGCCTTGCGGGCTGTGTTGAATGCCCTGGCTATTGGCATTTGTGCTCTTTATTCCATTCTTCGCCTCATGATACACTCAAATGATCTTTTCGGCTTCCATCCACATCAATGATTCTGCTGCTGATGCCGTGATACCTACATCTCATTGCTGCCATTCCCATGACCACGGTTGGTTGTATCCTTTGTGTCAGTTTGTTTGCTTTTTGTTTTTAACTTGAAAAAATGAAAACTTCTTATCGAGGTGGACGTGGCTAAACTCATCTGACTGTCTCAATTGTTGTGAGACCATTGCTTGCAACCATGTTCAAAATTGTATGCTTTTGCATATTAATAAAATAGAAATAGAAGAATTTTTGACCCTCTAGCAACCTATATAAATAGCCGGCTACCATCTTTTCCATAAGTTTAGCTGAAGAGCTGATAAGACTTATTGGTCGGAAGGAGGTAGTGGAAAGAGGCTGGCCACCTTTAGCTAGTGGTATCACAATACTCATTTTCCAATCATTTGGGATTACATTTTGGGCCAAGGATACTGAGAAGAGCACAAAAAGGAAAGTTTTTAGTTTGTCGCAGTGGTTTTTAAGGAATGCCATAGGTATGGAATCAATGACATTGAAAGTGGAGTTCTTTGATGTTTTGATCGCTTTAACCACCGCTTCCAGGGAAATCAAATCAGCATCACGGAGAAAAGCTTGAACTCGGTTGTGGGTGACAGTGGATGCAGCAGGAATCTTTGGGTTGAGATAGCTCTTCAGAGCCAAAGCAAAACAGCTACTCGACCACTTTATGAGAAGTGGTCGTGCATGCGTGCGTGCGTGCGTGCGTGCGTGCGTGCGTGCGTGCGTGCGTGCGTGCGTGCGTGCGTGCGTGCGTGCGTGCGTGCGTGCGTGCGTGCGTGCGTGTGTGTGTGTGTGTGTGTGTGTGTGTTTCCCTCGGCCCCATCATCGCCAATGCTACCGTGAAATTCCGAACAGTTGGTTTACAAACCTATGCAAACATGATGTAAACACAGACACAATAACCAAAATGAAACACAACAGATCACACAGAAACAGTTGAGGAAACAAAAACCATAAGGCAAACTAAAAGATTACCTATTAGGCACAAGAAAGAAATCAAGGCCAGACCAACCGTTCGGTTCACGATAGCATTATAAGGGTGTGCCAGCCAACCAACTACAGCCAGACCTTGAAGGAAAAAGCACAGGAAAAATAGCACAAGATGCATAGGTAGATGATGTGATGAACCCAACTCAACTTGGGATTGAAAAGAAGGCCTAAGTATTTAATTGTTTCCGGCCTTGTCAACAATGTAGGACCAATCTTGTACTCCCTAAGAACGGGCGAGCATGAGGAAGAAAAAGACATGACGGAAGTTTAAGAAACATTGATCTCCATGCAATTGGCAGCACACCATCTGGCAATTACATGGAGATCAGACTGAAGAGCCATAGCAGCCTCAATGGATGTCATGGCTCGATAAATAACTATATCATCCGCAAATAGCCTGATCCTGGAGGGCACCATTTCAGTTAGGTCATTGATATAGATTAAAAATAGCAATGTATCTCTTTCTCATCTTCACTGCCACATTGATGCAATTGAGGCTATTCAGCGCAGGGCAGTGAGGTTTGTCACCGGTGATTTCTCTTTCCACTCCAGTGTGTCCTTGCTAAGGGGGGAACTTGGCTGGGAGACCCTTGCTACGAGAAGAATGCTCCGAGGAATAATTACCTTTCGAAAATGCATCACAGGGGAGGGTGGCTGGGCAGAATGCGGTGGCTCGCTTGTCCCGAACTGTGTGACCACCAGGGCCAGTGGCTTTGTCTCTTTTATACCGCCCATTCTATCAAAAAATGTGGATAGGTATTTCTTCTTGAACAAAAATACATCTTTCTGTGGAACCGCCTTGCTATTTCCCATGACATGCTGAAGTTACCTGAAAAAAAATTTTTGACCCTCATACAGATCAAGATGCCCTCCCTTGACAATGCATAAATCTTTCTCCTTGCACAGAGAGGTAGGTGGAAGCCTCACACATGTGGGGGTGGCCTTCTGATGGCTGTCGTTGCTGAGTCTCTCGGTTCGGTGCGATTTCACCTTGCAAAATAGGGGTACCGTGGGGAGATGATGCAGTGTGGCCTTTGGCGGGCAGCTCCAACCTGTTGAGGTGCTCTTAGTTTTTTCAACCCACCAAGGCCACTTTTATCTTCAACTTAAGTGGCTCTATGGTGGATAGGACCTTCCCTCCCCCATGTCTGTTTTTTCAATTTTCACTCAAGAGTTTGTCTAATGCTGCCTTTTTTCTCTTCCCCTTCTTTTATTACCCCTTTGCACTAGGTACCCACCTACTTTGTTTCATGATTTTACCTATTGGTGAATTTGTCGCTTTTGTGAATTGTTTTTGTTCTCCGACATTCTCAACAAAATTTCTACGAGTTCAATGCAACGGTATTTAAATGGCCCACAAACAGAGCCCTGTGGGATTCCACTTGTTACTGGGTAAGCTGGGGAAAGATCATCACTGACAAGCACCTGGAAATGCCTGTCACTGATGAAATTTGAAATCCACAAGATTTTTCTGGAATATTTAACCTTGTCAGTTTTCTGATCAGGATGGGTAGAGACCCTATCGAAGGCCTTAGCCTTAACCAAGTCAATAAAAATAGCATCGACCTGCAAGGACTTTCCCAGTTTTTTTTAAATTTTTTTTTAAATTTTAACTGGGGACAGAGCAGGCGCGACCGAAGGACACAATGTCCGGAGTCAAAAGATGTCATAAAAAAACCGATGCCGATGGCTTTTGCGCAACGATTTGGTGCACCAGATTTCCAGGCACCATGTCCAAGTCAATTTTAAAAGTGATGTGATGATTCGCAATTGGTCAAGAAGGAAAAGAGAGCGTCAGAAAGCCATTTATGGCAAAGGTAACCGACAATGCGGTAAGTTAGGTAATCAATGTCATAAGACATTTTACCAATTTCATGCCACAGAGGCAATTAATGAATTTTGAATATTTCAAAGTGCCGGCCAGTAAAAGAAAGACATGCACAAACAAACAAGACAATACAAAATGAAAATCGAATGATAATAAAATGTGTTCGTACCTGATCCCGATAACCGTTTATGCCAGAGAATGCCATCACAATCCGTTGAAATTTTTGGGGCCAGAATTAGACAGAAAATAAAATTCCAAGTCACACGAGTGGCAAATGAAAAGTACCCTTAATGTCAGTAAAAAATAAAGGAAAGAGGAAGAGGAGGGCAAATTAGAATTGATGCGGGCAAATACCTAACTACCTACCTAAGTCCTTAGTGAAGTGGAAGCACTTTTCAAGGTGAGTAACTTGGCATGAGACACAGAAGCGAATTGAGCTTCTGTTATGTTTAAGACATTTTGGGGAAAATGTAACTGATTCCACAAAAAGAGGTAACGGTGAAAGAATGAATACCTGTCGGATGTTTTTGTTGAGGATAGGAGGGATAAAGGACAAAGACTGGGCTGATCTTGTAGGGAGATTGTTCTGACAAAGGTTCCAAGGTCCGTCACCCCAACCTCCCTTTTTCAAAATGAAAATACACAGCCTAAATGCAGAGAGCCCATGTATTATTCTACGATCTTTAAGGGAAACCCATTCTAATTCATTCAACATTGATGAGACACTGGCATCAAATCGGAAATTCCCAGTAACACATCTGGCAGCCCTTCTTTGTACTGCTTCCAGAGCATCTACATGACACTTCTGGTAAGGTTCCCAGGAAGTGGTAGAGTATTCAAGTATGGACCTCACAGTTGAAAAGTACAAAATAGATTTCACACGTCTGGAAGCATAACAATAATTTCTGATGAGGAATTTTAGTTGATTGGAGGCCTTTCTCACAATATTTTGGATGTGATGGACCCAACTCAACTTGGGATTGAAAAGAAGGCCTAAGTATTTAATTGTTTCAGGCCTTGTCAACAATGTAGGACCAATGTAGGATCTCCATGCAATTGCCAGCACACCATCTGGTAATTACATCGAGATCAGACTGAAGAGCCATAGCAGCCTCAATGGATGTCATGGCTCGATAAATAACTATATCATCCGCAAATAGCCTTATCCTGGAGGGCACCGTTTCAGTGGTGAAACATTGTTTCTTTGAGGCACGGGAGACTGTGTCTTTTTTAGATTCCAGGTACAGGTAGGTATTTAGGTTCTCTGCAACTTGGCTGTTTAATAAGAATAAGGAGTTAGGTAGGCCTGCCATACTGCTCCTTGTTGACTTCTACTGGTCATTGGCTACTGATCATTCTTGAGATGCCTCCGAAGGCGAAGGAGTCGAAGTTTTTCTGTGGTAGCTGCCGTGGTCAAATACATGATCGTTTGGGTTCTGCCTCCATTCAGTGTACCAGCTGCAGCTCTTGGATTCACAAGGACTGTTCAGGGCTATCGGGGAATAAGTTCAAGGAACTTTCAGGCAACAATGCTCCCTGGTACTGCAAAGGGTGTGTTGGTAGTGATTCACCTGGCTATAATTTTGGACGATCCTCTGGCCCAACTAAGTCATACCTGGATCCTATCATCTCCCAGGCTAGCACCAGCAACGCTGACTATGATATAGCTGGACTGGTCCGCTCTGTGCACTTCATGAGCAGTCAGTTCCAGGAAGCGATTGGGAAGCTGGATATGATAACTGCCCGTTTGGTGTCTGTCGAAAAGCGTCTTGATGTTGTACTTGAGGAAAACAAAGAATTGAAGACTCAAGTTCGTCATCTCCAGGAACTGGTACGTGCACATGATGACTATCTTTACCGGGATAATGTTGTGGTCAGGGGCTTGCCGGAGTCCCAAGATGAGGATATGACTGAGATTGTTCAGTCACTTGGAAAAGCTCTGGATATAGTTGTTGTTTCTATTGATGTCAGCACAGCTCATCGTTTGCCGTCTCATGGCAAAGGCTCTCGACCACTGGTGATCAAGTTTGTGCGCCGTTCTACAAGGGATCTTTTCATCTCGTCTGCAAAGGCAAAAAGGCTAACATCTACTAAGCTTGGTCTTGATGATGCCAATTCCCCAATCTTACATCTGTCTCCTGAGAAGCGTGCCCTGTTCAATTGTTGTATGGATTTTCGAAAAAACCATGGCTACAAGTTCTTGTGGGTCAGAAATGGCCGAATCCTGCTTCGTCAACAGGAAGGTTCAGCAGTCTACACGATCTCGACTGAAAATGACTTGGCTAATCTGCAAAAGCCTCAAAGTGTGTGAACTTTTATACTTCCGAACAACTCCATACCTGAACGATTGTCTTCAGTTATTTAGACTATGGCTATTCCAGACCTTGATTTTCCGAAATTTGATTTTTGTAGCACATCGCATAATTCGTTCAGTTACTACTCATTGCCAATGAGTTCTCATGGGTTGCATGTTTTTGAACTAAACATACGAAGCATCAGAAAGCATTTTGATGAGCTTTTATTAATTTTGCAACAACTTAAGCACTCGAACCGTCGCAATGCCTCAGGAACCGAATTCCGATGTCTTCCAGGTGCAACTCTTTCCAGGATTTCGTCCACATTGAACACCATTTCAAAATCTCTAAACTCTAACAGTTCTTGAGTATCACTTATCACTCTAATCTCTTGCAAGAACTGTCTGTAAGACCTATTAATGTCATTTACACGGGACATATCTATGTTCATATCTCCCAGTAGGACACAGTCCTTTCCCTCCAACCTTGTCAATTGCAGTAAATCATTCAGTTCCTTACAAAAATCTGTAATAGATCCAGCAGGGGATCGATACAGGACTCCTACACGTAACATGCGAGTGAGCCTTGATGCTGGAGGGTATTGGATATCAACCCAAATTGACTCACAATGAATAGTCTCCCATTCCACAAAATTTACTTGAGTAATCTCTTGATTAATATAAACCCCCACCCCTCCAGTATTCGAAGTTCTACTATTCTTTTGAGCAAAAGTGTAATTTGGCAACTTTAGTATTTCAGTCGGGTAATCTTTTGGAAGTTGTGTTTCAGAAAGACCCACTATGTGTGGTGTGTTACCACATTGCTCCAACAATCCTGCCAGCTCATCTAAGTTTTTCCTCAAAGATCTAATATTTAAGTGCAAGAAGTTTAGCCCCATGAGCATTTCTGTGCTGGTTCCATATTCTTCTGGCAAGACAGTAAACGACTGAAAATCAAGAGAATCAGTCATTTTGAAGGCTACTATACAATATCGTGACTCGAACAAGGAAAAGGTAAATTACCGTCAAACGGGGTAACTTTGATAACAACGGGTAACTTTGATCACAAGGGGTTTTTGATGGAAAATGTGCTTGGAAAAACTGTACGTGGAAAGGAAACACAAACCAATTGTCAAAAATGATAGAGGAGATCTCAAGGTTCCAGAAAAAACATAACTTTTCTTGGGTTTCTGCAATTTTTTTGTGTTTTCAGCTGACTTGAAAAACATGTTGGTTGAAAAAAAAGGTCCATTTTTCATTCCCAAAAAATTCCAGGTTCCCCCAAGTTCTCCACCATCTTGTCAGGTTTTTCTTTACATTTGAAGTCCATACTTTAACATGCCATGGTTGATTTTAGGAATTTTAGTCAGATTAAGCCTGAAAAACAGCCAAAACTGATTTTTGAAGGTGATCAAATCTCCGACATGGGGTATCTTTGATCACATATTCAGAGGGGGTAACTTTGATAGACTGCCTGATTTGTGATCAAGATATCCGAGTGTTTGATGTCGTTGGCCTTGGCACCTAGGTATTTTGTTGCTTTGCAGGCAAAGTAGGTAGGCAGGTAGGTTTAATCAGTCTCTTTTTATATTCCTGTAGCTTTTAGATATTGTGGCATCTAACTATTGAAAAGCCATGCCAAGAAATTATCAGGCTGGAGGGCCATCCAAACGTGCTTATTTACAGAATCAAAATGACCGGCAGAATCTCAGCTTTTTTTTTTAAACCTCGAAAATTGATCAATGTTACCCCTGTGCCAAGTTAAAGCTGATAATGTGAAGAAAACCAATGAGTGATCAAAGTTCCCCCATACCCAGGGTAACTTTGATCAGCACTTTTGGATGCAGAGAAAAGGTACTTTGGTTGGGATTGTGGCATTGTGGGTGCGTTTTTTGGAAAGACTGGACTTCAAATGTACAGAAAAGCCATTCAGTTTCATTCAGGAACATATCACTGGGTTTTTAGCAGACGATGTTTGTCTGGACACCCCCCTATATGATCAAAGTTACCCCGTTTGACGGTAATCTGGTGAATTTCTCAAAGTCAAACATAATTAATATTAAATTGGTGAATTTCTCAAAGTCAAACATAATAATGACTACCATTGTTGCTGATAATCGATAAACAAAAAAAAGGGACAAAATCAATATTTATAACCAAAACGTCAGCCATCATTAATGAGGTACAAAAGAGATCAATTTATTGAAATGAAACACAAATCATTGTTGCTGAATTCCGATTATTTTCATTAGATCATTTTCGGATTGTATCAGAATTGCAGGAGTTCCGTCAGCACGTCTCACCAGAATCTGCCCGTTGACTGTCCAGATATACTTGAATCCACGATCACGCCTTCGTCCATTTGCCAAAACATACAGCCTTCTCTGACAAGGTGATAAGTGCTCTCTGACAAAGATCTTAGAAGAAGGACCTGTGATATTTAGCTTCCCAGTCGATGTCGATTTCCCTCGTGTTTCCTTGTATGCCCTGATTCTGTCCTTTCGTCTGACAAATCTGCACACTATTGTTCATGATTTAGGTACCTACCTATTTCTGCATGCTTGATGCTGATGGTATGGGAGGCCTTGTTTGGTCGCGTGTGTATGACTGCTGTGTCTGTTATTGAATGCTCTGTGACTTGGCCCCGTCCACATTCCGATGATGTGTTTTTCCATTCTCCTCCCCCTCCTCCCCCTCCTCCCCCCTCTTCCCCCCTCCCCCCCCTTTCCCTCCGCCCCCTTCTTCCTTTACCCTTTCCTAACCTTACGAATAATGCAGCCGACGGTCGCGTGTCCTCCCCTTCCCTCCCTTCCCCTTCCCAGGTATATGATGACATTTGCTGTCATATGTGAGAACTTTGCTGTTCTCCATTGACGATTGCCTTGTGGCATAATAACCTGCGTAATGCAGCGTCTGATACCTATATACCTATAAGCAGAGCAGGTTCAGCGTTTTAGTGACACCCTCGTGTGTCCTGGCTGCTTCAAGAACATCCACACCAATTCGGTCTTGTCCAGTAAGTTTCTGTTGGAAGTTCCGCATTAAATATTGCACATGTGATTGGATATGGAGGGCAAATTTGGATTCCTCAACTTTTTTTCAGCACCTACCTTAGTACCTATGCAAATTTTAAGCTTGTTCCTGCAATCAGTTTGCAAGATCGGTGTCGAAATTTAAGTGAACCGTTGCAAATTTTTCCACCGCGAATGGGAAAAACTCCGCCCAGAGTGATTGTTTTTTGTTTGGTGCAATTGCATCTGTTGCAATAAACTTGAAAATTGACCTACCATTGGTCCATTATCCCCCCAACATCGTCTAGGTTTGATGAGTGTTTTATCCCACCAGGGCCTCCGGCCTAGGCATTAATTTTTGCCCTCCCTTTTTCTTTGTGGTGCTTTGCAAAATGTTTGCTTGAGGCTGGCTTTACAGGGATTTTTCAATACTTACCTATTCATTCTTATTGACATATGGTGGCAATTTTTTAACGACGGATAATTCCGAAATGGCAAAGTGCATGATGACGAACACACCCAAACTTGGTTGGATTTAACGATAGTATGTCTTAAACGTAACAGAAGCTCAATTCGCTTCTGCGTCTCATGCCAAGTTTCTCACCTTAAAAAGTGCTTCCACTTAACTGAGGACTTAGGTAGGTAGTTAGGTATTCACCCGCATCAATTCTAATTTGCTCCCCCTCTTCCTCTTTCCTTTATTTTTTACTGACATTGAGGGTACTTTTCATTTGCCACTCGTGTGACTTGGAATTTTTATTCAAAATTTCTGTCTAATTCTGGCCACAAAAATTTCAACGGATTCTGATGGCATTCTGTGGCATGAACCCTTTGATCAGGTACGAACACATTTTATTGTCATTCGACTTTCATTTTGTATTGTCTTGTTTGTTTGTGCATGTCTTTCTTTTACTGGCCGGCGCTTTGAAATATTCAAAATTCATTAATTGCCTCTGCGGCATGAAATTGGTAAAATGTCTTATGACATTGATTACCTTACCTACCGCATTGTCGGTATTTTCTGTACCCATGCCATAGACCTATCTGGCTTTCTGACGCTCTCTTTTCTTTTTTGACCAATTGCCAATCATCGCATCCCTTTTAAAATTGACTTGACATGGTGCCTGGATATCTGGTGCACCAAATCGTTGCGCAAAAGCCATCGGCATCGGTATTTTATGACATCTTTTGACTCTGGACATTGTGTCCTTCTGTCGCGCCGGCGGGGGGACTCCGTCCCCAGTAAAAATAAATAAAATAAAATGTTTATTTGAATTTGAGCTGTTTTTTTTATTTTCGCCGTGAAAGAAGTTGACACAAAATTGGAAATAACATGCATCTTCGGCCTTCGCGAATGCTGTGTGGTCAAAAATAAAAATGGAATTCTTTGTGACTGCTGCCTTCACTGCTTGCTGCATCCACGTCGATGCTGTGTGGTTTGAAAAAAAAAAAAAAAAAAACAGGTGGTTCATAAATTTCATGTGCGTGCACTTCAACCGCTTTGGTTCTTTTCTGAATTCATTGTTTCTTGCCCTCTAGCTTGGGCTTTTTCGCGTTGGCGATGAGGGGTCGTGCCACTTTTTGGCTGGGACACCGCAGTTTAAAAATAAAAAAAATAAAAGATTCGATTCGAGAGAGATCCGATGCAATGGAGACTCCCACTTCGAGTCGATTTGAAACTCTGGAGAACGTTGGTCGTTGGGCGAAGCAGGGTTTTCAAAGCAGGTAGGCCTACCCACCCAATAGAAACCCAAAATTGAATGCCAATTTGGAGCGAAATGGCGGACATGGTTCGGTCTTTTTTAGTTTGTTATCGATGTTTGTCGATAATGCTGCATGCATAAGTAGGTAAGGTAGGTACCCACCTAGGTACCATTTCGCACCATCAACCTGACCCATCTTTTTTACACATGCTTTGGTGGGTACGTAGGTACCTAACTACTTACCTATATCACTGGCTAAATTAGTAAATTATCTATATTCATATAGGCCTACATATAGGTATTTTCATTGAGATGACGCGTTCACAATGCCTCTCGGCCAGACCACCTCGATAGGCAGAACCGCAACTAGTGGCTAAAACTTGTGAAAATTGGCTTCTATTTTGGCCATTTTTGCTCAGGATTCGGATTCGACACCAAGGACGGATTCGAAAATATTGGATTCGGATTCGAGCATCAGGATTCGGATTCGAGCATTTTGGATTCGGATTCGAAGGATTGGATTCGGATCCGACTTTTTTGGATTCGAGTTGGATTCGCACACCCCTACCCGCCGAGCCCTTTACTCCCACTGCAAGGGGTGCCCTTGGCCTCGCCCATCCCTGAAGACATTTTGATTTTCTGTGGCATGACTTGATTGTGGGGACGTACCTATATCACGTGATCATCCTCAAGATGCCCAACTCTTTGTTTTACCTACCTAGGTAGGTACCTTTCCATGACTAGGTAGCTACTTCATTCACCTATTTAGATCAGATTCATACAGATTCAGATTCATACAGTATTTTTTATTTCAATAACTTCCCTGCTGATGATGAACACTCATGATAATCTGGGTGCACCACCTCCGTATAGCGAAATAAAGCATGGTTAGTGGCACTCTTCTATCTTCGACTTTTCATCACTTTTTAATTTTGTTGTTCGACTTTTCATTTTTGTTGATCACATCAGTTGTACTTTTTATAGGGAGGTCTCCTTCGGCTACTCATAGTTTCTCTGACCTCCCTTGAATCTTCTTGCCCAAATTTTACCTGTTTTACTGTCAATTAAGGATTTTGTTCAATTCAATTCCATCCAAAAAGGTATTTGAAACATTGACATAGGTAACATTTTTAAGTCTGGTTAAAAGCAGCTGCTTTGTCACCAAGTCCAGGATGCCATATGTGGCACACTGCATTCCACTTCATAGAGACCAGACACAAGTGTGTGGCCTGAACACAAACCCAGAGCACCACACAGCGTGCTCTGCTCCTACTAAACTTGTATCTCTGCTGCATGCCTGGTCTTGGTGCCACTGCATGAGCAATGCATCTGCTTTCTGTTGTATATCCATCCATTAAGAGCACAAACGTATCTCGTTAATTTGTTTTCTTTTCGTTTGCTTCGTCTTTCTTCTCCCCATTTTTCTGACACATGCAGCCTTGCCACTGTCCTAATAACTATCTGGTGCACTTTGCCTTTGATTTTCGAATGTGGCCTAAAATACCGCACAGCTATCTGGACAAAAAACAAACCTTGCCTGCTCATGCAAAGTTTGAAGCACTTCCTCATGATGTGATGTAAATTTTTGCAACTTGTAGATTACCACGACATTGATAAAATCTACAAAATATTCAGCACACCTATTTATGGAAATATTTCCCCATTTAGGGCATATTTTGATGTTTTCAATGCATATTTTTGCATATATTTCATATTTTTAGGGCATGCAAATGCATGCCCCATTCATGAAGGATGCTGATACCTGTATCGTTGCAGTGTGCAAAAATGAGTCCAGTAAAAGCTCCACACTTGACCTTATTACTGGCATCCCTGTGGAGATGTTGATGTTTTCGGAAAATCCTGGGGTGTCCCGAAAACATTTTGCCAAAATTTGTGGAGATGTTCCTGACGGCAAAACAAATCGAAATTAATCAGTAAAGAAATTTTCTCCGGGCCCCCATTTCCATGTAATGCCACCCCAAAGTCCCCAAAATGGGCCCATTTGGGGTGGGTATTCATGAGGGAGGTAAGATATCATCGTAGAACCATCATATTTTCAGGACAAGTACTACCATAAAATATTCAGTGACGAGATAGGTAACCTCCGAACCTCCACTTTCACGCAGTGCCCCCCCCCCAAATCCAATAAGTCCAATTTGTGATTTGTCTTGGAACTCAGATGTGAAGATCGTGGTTCTCCGCACAAAAGCCATTTCTCATTTGTCATGTCGTTGGTACTCCTTGAGAAGAAAACAACCTTCTCTGTTTGCCCTCCTCACCTCCCCCCTTAAAGAGCATTCAGCAATGACGGCTGCTAATGAAAAGGAATCGAATCAGGATAAGCTGAGCTTTCCTACCAGTGGTGGGTAGGGTGGGAACCTATTGAAATAATTACTTGCCTAATATCCTAGTCAGTAGTCATGGTGACAAAGTTTTTTTGGTCTGGCAAATGAGATGTTTGCTCTCTGCACCAGCTGTTACCGTGGGGACATCAACTCCGGATTAACTTTAATCCGAGGTTGCGGATTAATTTTTTCCATTGAAGTAAATGGCAAAAATTCAATCCGCATCCTCGGATCAGCGTTAAATCCGGAGTTTGTCGGAATTGTCCCCACGGTTGGTGTTATTTTTGTCTTTTAATACCCTGTCAGTGTTAGTTAAATGCCTCTTTGCTGTTTGCTAGTTGGCCAGGCAATTGACATGCTAACTGTCATGGGTGAAACGATTTGGTGAATTTGTGTGGTTTACTGTCAAAATCAAATCGAATTGAATTAAAAATTCAATTTTCTATTTTCAAAATTCTTGAATTGAAATTGTGCTGCATGTTGAGTAATAAAAAGCAGAAAAAAAACTCATAAATAGTCATTGTTTTGGTTGAATTGATTTCAGGGCCATCTGCACCTCCAAGTTCTTTGAACAATCCACCAGCACCAGGTTTCCACCGAGATTACCAAGGGACATACACCACTGCCACGATAGTGACGCAGCCTGCCATTGGACCATACAGTCTTCTTGACGAAGGCACTGTTCTGGGTGGATTTGTTAACAGATATGGAGCAACAACAACTGTAACTGTGGGACAGATTCCACCAACACAGGTTCTTATTGTTGGTGGATGCCCAGCATGCAAAGTTAGCCCCTTTTTATATCATTCCTGCATTTGAAGCATTACATGATTTTAAGAGTTGGTAAACAGTCTCTTTTGCTCGCCCTCAGATAAGTCTTCACAGGGCAGGCCGAAGCCTTATTCAAGTGAAATCAAAACAATGTCGGAAGATAAGTAACTATCTAAAATTGCCACAGATGCTCCAGAGCCGAAAACCCATAATCACCCAGGGCCGCCCAGTGTTTTTGAGACTAAGCCATTCCCATTGTTTGGGTTTGAGATCACAAAACACTGAAAGGAGAAAACAAGGAAATTACCTGCTGCAAAACAAATTTGAAAACCTTTTCACCAAGTGAAGCTCTGTTTTAAGGCAACCCACCTCCCCACAGACAAACTCTCACATGGATAGGCCTTTGCCTCTTTCTGAATTCAAACAGACATTAAAAGAAGAGTGAAAAGTCAAAAACCAATGCTAACAAATTAAAAGACTGACTCAACGATGAAAGGAAACATACACAAAACTTTGGTACATCTTGCTTCTCGGGCAATGCAGATCCTCCGCACAGAATTGCCCCACTCGCGCCCTCACAAGCCGCACCGCAAAAGAAACCTCGCGGCTTCCTGGTTCCGCGAACCAAACTACGGGCCACATCACGCCGCAAGCGCCTTGAACTGTTCTGGCCACATGGAAAGAGAACATCTGATGAAACTTCTGAAACAGTTGTGAGACTTTGGGAGATGCCCAAAGATTTGCATCTGCGAAGGAAATCAGGAGATGTCTGCATGTCTCAACAAAACGTTTTCTCCCAAATAGATCGCCTGGAGCTTAGACAAGACAACCGTTTCTGCCATCATTCTGACTAACATCGGATATCCATTGCGAGGGCAACTTCAAAGAAACAACATTTCACGATGAAATAGATGACTTCGGAACAGTCGAAATGTGTAAGCTGAGTGAAAGAAAAAAAAATCATTTCACCTCAAAGGAAGAATCATTTCCTTGCAAAGGCCCTAGCAGCATAACGAACAGCTTCCCGAACAACAGCCAGCGGACCTGTATGTTGCTGCCAGCTCCATCCACAGCCAAAACCGAACAGCCCCATTTTTTCTGTCGCTCCGCTCACCTCGCACCGTACCTGCAGTCCCATCATTTGCGCTCGTCGGAGGCTTATCAGCTGATTGCGTCACGCCACATTCGCTGTTATTTTCCAAGTCTGCTGTCTGGACTTTTGACCTTGAACTTTGAAATTGAATTTGATTGCCACGCCTTCATTATGTTTTTGGCGATCGAATGAAACTGACCAGCCGAATAAAACCTGCGTGTTTTTGTGAATTTCGTCTGAGTGCTGTTTGCATGAATACCTGCATGCTTGCCTACATTGGCCATTGTCTGGAAAGATCAAATCCTTTACACACACCCCACCCCAAATTGAACCAGCACTGGGCGCTGAGAAGAATGTGGATTTTCGCCTGAAATTGAAAATTACATTCTGACCTAACCCAGAACCACTCCTCCAGAAACATAACCTTGTCCTCAAACTGAAAATTTGATCCACCAAGAGATGGCGGCAGTCCACGCTACATTCTCCAAATAAATTCTCACATAAATTGAAAAAACAAAGATGAAACAAAAATGACACAAACATCCTAACAATCAACAACAAAATATTCAATCAAAAAAGAGAAATTTATTTTCTCCCTTGGAGAACTCCAAAAACCTCCACAGTAAAAAAAAATCTGAACCAATCCTATTAAGACAACCTCCGTGCTCTCACATAATTTCCAAATTAAAAAAGAAAAGCAGCTCTAAAATTATTTACCTCCACACACAAAACATACAAAACAATCTCTCACGAAAATAAGATTTAAACAATGAAAACCCGAAATAGATAATATTCAAAATCTTTTCTTCAAGCTATGGCCAAATAAATCTTAGGCTCACAATACGCAATTCAAATGTGTGGAATTTCAAACACTTTTGACTTGTAGCATAGATTTTCCTTCAGTGGTACAAAGGCAAGTTTTACGCCTCAAACACAACAAAACCCA
>JASGXE010007679.1:0-20049 GCA_030068105.1 Sinentomon sp. SZTP_YWyxl | reverse complement strand
TTTGTATTGTCAGATTTTTCAAGTGTCATTTGAGTTTATTGTTTCAGCAAGTCGAGGACTGTTCGTGGATCAACAGCAGTTCCTGTATAAGGGTGTCCCGTAAATCAACCCCCGAAATATCGGAACAGATTCCCCATGACCATACAAATCGAACTTAATCAGGGGACAAAAGTGATCCGACCTCCCATTACTGAGTTATGCCCCCCAAACCCCCCCAAAATGGACCCTTTTGGGGAATTCATGGGGGGGGGTAAGATTTCATCGTAGAACTTTCAAATTTTCAGGACAGGTTCTATGAAACGAGTAAAACAAAAAATGTTCAGTGACGAAAAACCGTCCGAGCCTCTAATTCCACGCAATGCCCCCCAAAAAATCCAAAAAAGCCCAATTTGGGGTTGTTTTGGGGAAACTGAGATATTGAGATTTGGGGTCGTCGTAGAGAAGCCATTTTTCGAAGGCAGATTCCCAGAGATACACGGAACAAAAATTGTTCAGTGCAAAAAAGTCCTATGACCCTTCATTTCCACGCAGTAGCCACTCAAAAACTGCTAAAAAGCTTCTGGTTCTCAGGGGGTTACGACTGTTACCGTGGTAACGCACAATATCACCATGGTGACACTCGTAACCCCCAAAGAACGGGAAGGCTTTTAGCGGTTTTTAAGTGGCTACTGCGTGGAAATGGAGGGTCGTAGGACTTTTTTGCGCTGAACAGTTTTTGTTCCGTGTGTCTTTGGGAATCTGCCTTCGAAAAATGGCTTCTCTACGACGACCCCAAATCTCAATATCTCAGTTTCCCCAAAACAACCCCAAATTGGGCTTTTTGGGATTTTTGGGGGGCATTGCGTGGAATTAGAGGCTCGGACGGTTTTTCGTTACTGAACATTTTTTGTTTCACTCGTTTCATAGAACCTGTCCTGAAAATTTGAAAGTTCTACGATGAAATCTTACCCCCCCCCATGAATTCCCCAAAAGGGTCCATTTTGGGGGGTTTGGGGGGCATAACTCAGTAATGGGAGGTCGGATCACTTTTTCCCCTGATTAAGTTCGATTTGTATGGTCCTGGGGAATCTATTGTGAAATATCGGTGGTTGATTTACGGGACACCCTGTATATTAGTCCCAATTTGCATAAACATGCAGATCACTCGACAAGTTTAGCGATGCTATAATGATAATTTTGCACAAAATGACTATCACATTTCTGCAGGAGATCATCAGTTTACTTTATAAAAGGTATTTTGAGGCATTGTGTTCTATTTTCGACTCGTAATAAAAATGTATTCCATGCTTACATGCCGAGATTATGAACAATTGTAGTGGTCCAATGGACCGCACGTTGGATTTTTAGTGGTCAAATGGACAACATGTTGGGGCACAACTGCCTGACCAAACCAAATACAGAAATAACATGTTCTCAAGTTTGAAGGGATCATTGGCATCACTATTTACCATGCCAAATCAAAGAAAAATGCCCACAAAAACGAAAGCTGTGGTTTTATTTGCAAAATGAACTCAGCATTGTGGTTGGGTGCATCACAAAAAGTAAGTTCTTTCCACTGGATAGAGCATACAACTTCATTCAATCTTGCATTTCTTGAGAATTCAAAGTCGGGGGTGATTTAGCAAGCGGAAAACATGTTTTTGAATTTTTGAACCAAGGATATGTAATAAATATTGAAGCAAACGACTTAGCAGTGCCAAAATTTGTGGGGAGACTTAAAAAACATCAGTTTGCGACATAACTTTACCATGGTGACACCCTAGGGTCACGATTTAGGGGTGTGGTCCAACGGACCACTCGTTGGTCTGTTACGGAACCAAAACCACGTTGGCATGGTAAGGGTAAAACAAAAATAGCCAGTGTTCAAAAAAATTTGCTACCAAAACTTTTAGAAAAGAATGGAAAATCATTTGGGAAACTGAATAAAAACTTCACATCAAAATAGTTTGAAGTATTGATGCAAAAGAAAAACCACAATGGAATGGTGAGAAGTGGATGAGGTAGTGTGGTTTAGCAGGCAGCGTCACCAAATCCTCATACCTACTGCGAGCATCCTAGCGTAAAGAGCTCAACGGAACCTGGCAAATGCATTCCATGCAAAAACAGACCAACTATTGTAATTTCTTGACAAAAAAACGGAACACTATTTGTTGTACAAAATTTGAAAAAAAGTCATGCACTTTTTGGTGGAGGCTCTGTCATGTCTCCAGGTTCCCATCACAAATTGACCCAGAAAGTAATTTTGTCCATTTACCAAAACAGTGTCTGTAGCAATTTTTCCCAATTTTCCGGGTTTTCCAGACAGAAATTTACAATATTCAGAGTTTAGATTACCCACACACCTTTTAGAAGGGGTAGGGATCAACATACTAACTTCCATATTTCTTAACCAATTTTAATCACATTTGGTACACACTTAGGCTCCATTATGTACCAAGTGCCTCAATGCAAAATTTCAACTTTCTGGCTCATGGTGTTTGTGGGTAAAAAACGTCGCTTTACCTATAGGTTATGGTGTTTGTTGGTCAAAAAAGTAACTTTTACGCTAAATTTATGGCGACCCGGAAAGATTTTTGATGAAAAATAAATGCATTTCAGCCATTTGCAGCATTGGCATGATATTTGGAGAGAATAGCTCAAAACTTGGTGAAGGAGTAAAGAATCCATTCTGGCTCTGTAAGCCAAAACAGCAGCATTGTTTCAGTAAGGATGCCAATTTTAACTTTCTATCAAAGGACTGATGCTGAGAAAAAGCAATCCAAAGTCGAAAAATGTCAAAAAAGTGAAAGTGGCAAAAATGTACCTGGTTTTTTTTTTTTTTGAAGCAAATGAAAATTACGTTGTTGCACAAAAAAAGTACCGCATGGGATTCGGGATAGCTCCTCAACTAACAAAGCAAAGTAAAGGTAATTATATCACTGGAATCAGCATGAAACAGAAGATTTGGTGACATCAAAAAAATTTAAAGTCAGAAAAGCATGTATTTTACATTTTCCTGACCCCTTCCCCCTTCAATCAGGATACTGTACCCTTCGAACCAAGTCCAGGATGGGGTTCTGGAGGAAGAAATTAACTTGGTCTCATCCAGGGCATCTGTGGGGGGTGAAAATGCTTTGGAGAGGGGAGGGCAGGTGCTTGCTGCGAATTGTGGCCGAAGGCCATCTGTGTATGCCTGGAGTGGAGTGGTTGCCCTTGAGGGGTTGCAAGGGAGAAGAGCCCTTGACACCATTGGCCGGGGGTAATGGAGCCAGCATCCCCAGAAGTTTAACCTTTTTGATAAATTATGGGTCTCCAAATGGCACCCCAAGGCATGTCATGCCTCAATTTCCAGAAAGTATCAAAATAAAAGCATGAAAAGATAAATCAAAAATTCAGGAAGGTTTTATTTAGGACTTTATGGCATTTATCCTAAGCTAACCCAACAAAATGTTGATTAAATCCAACCAGCTGCCAATCTGTTCACTCGTCAAATTGAAAAAGAAGAATGTGGACGCAAATACCATATGCCATGCAGTTTTAATGCCAGATTCCATCTCAACTCAAAGAACAAAGAAAACAAACCAACAATAGCGAATGAGCTGAGTTTTTTTCGTGATTCATGACAATAATGGTGATTTTCTTTCTCGAAAATGGTTGCCAGAGAAATTTCAAGAATTTGAATTTCCTGGCTTTTTTCAAACATTATCAAAATTCTCTCACTTTTCCAGGTTTTCCCAGTCTACAATGCTATAAAATAACAGGGGGTAAAAATACTGGTGCATGGTTGGTGGGAAAGTAATGGACAATGGTTATAACCTAGGTCAGATGTGTGAACCCCATGCAATGCCTCTGTGAGCATGAGTGCAAAAACTAAGAAATAAGACATGGGATGGCCAAAATGATATGAAGAGCAGAAATCAGAGTTGCTGATGGTCAGTCACTCTTCCCGTTCCAACTAGGCTCGACAATTCCAAGCCCTTTTGACTTCTTGAATTTGTGTTTTGTTCCTCTGGCAGGCAAGATGGGTGGAGGTCAGGTGAGCCAACTCAGCCTGCTTGCCCATGAAGAAGCTATCCTGGACATGGGAGATAGAAGAGGCTACAGTGGATCTGAACACAACAGCAACAAGCATGCATTGTGGTGCCTCTGGTCAAAATAGACTTAATCTGAGAACATAAAACATGGCCAAAAAGGAAGAACCACCTTCCAAAAGATTGACATGATGTGATTGGATACTTCAGAACCACCTTCCAAAAGATTGACATGATGTGATTGGACACTTCATTTAACAAGGTCAGCAAGTGGCTCAGGGTTCACAGCTATCTTCTGCAGTTAGAGATCGGAGATCCGGTGTTTCTTCTGTGTGCACTGCACAAGTAAGTGGAGAAGTCAAAAGGAGTCTCAATATACAGAATCATCCGGGTCAGTTGCCAAGTGTCGCCACTGATCAAATGCCCAGAGGTCATTTCAACAGCAATCTTCCATACATGGAGGCATGTGCTCGTATCCTCAGAAGAGAAGAGACCAGTCAAAAAGCAGCCCTGGGAACTCAGAGGACCATGCCAGATCTTCCAGAACTAGAGGTGGACTTTGATTGCAAAACCAGCAACCTCCTAAAATAAACAAAATCAAGGTTTTCAACAAAAATTTCAATGACTAACCATGGTCAATTGTTAAAACCTTCCGCGTCTTCATGTGGAGAAACTCATCTATGGGAAGGCGACCATGCTGAATCTGATTTTCCACCGCTCTGCTGTGACAAAGTCCCTATGAAGGAAAATGAATGAAGCAGAACAGTTTTAATGGAGCAGAGTTTCAGAATGGGGAAATGACACTCGTAAAATATTCTGCTCATTAACATTGTTCCAAATCATCAGCATTGAATCACATTCGCATCCAGACACAACAACTTGGTGCCTCTTTTTCCTTTCCATGTGCATTCACCCAAGGATGGAAAAATATGTGACTTTCTTTTGTGGCTTTCTTTGCTCTTTTTATTAGGTACTTCTCTTTCTGGTACTAAACACAGTCAGGCCAGAGGCCAGTACAGCACCACCAGCCAAGAATGACTCGAAATCAGGCCCTGGCTGATTGCATGCTGATTGCATTTGCATGATTGACAGCCACTTTATGTCAATGGAGGCCGTGCAGCTAGGCTAAAAAAGAGAACAGGATTTTCTTTTTATGTATCTTGGCTTCAGAGAAAAGGTTTCTCTTATTCTTTTAATTTAAAGCTAGATTTTGCAACTCGCATGTGATCCTGCAATGTACCTACTTCTTTGTAATAGGGTAATGCACTGGCTTTCGCATGATAAATTGTTCTAACCTTAGCACCTGTTCGGACAAAATGCCATGAATGATCCAACGGCAAATCAAAGCCATGTCATTTCATGTTTTTTTCTTTTTTTTTTGCTTGATCGTTCATTTCATTCAATTCAAAAGATCCTTTCTACTCTTGGTGATTTTCTTTTGTTGCTTACAGTAACGAATGGTGACAACAAAACTTGCCAATTTTTTGATGTTCGTGGCATGAAAAGCACAGCAAATACTTCACCTTGTCAGTGACCCCTGAAGAATTTATTTCCCACTGCATTGGCTCGAATGAAAACTCTGGCAGTGTTCGGGACAGAACACAGGAAATAATAAAATTCAGGATTGCATGGCACAGCCTCCCTTTCTAAAATACCAGAGAAGGTACAGGTTGCAGACTACATTTGCTACTTCAAGATAATTCCAAAAAATGCAGCCGCATGCCTGTTGTCAACCAAATATGGGTTATTCCGCTGATCACCCAGGATATCTCAGGAGGCAAATAGAAAGGTGTCTTGATTTTTTGAAAATTTGACAGCAATGGGAACATGAGTTCGTAATTGGTCACAAAATGGCCTTGCCCTCGCTTCTGGAAGATCCCGGAAATCAAATAAACTTTTACTCGAGTACCTCTTTCCATTTGAAGGTTTGATACACAGTTGACTAATGGTGGTCATAACATAGGATCATCAACATGTAGACAATTTGAAGTTCATGCAAGGATTGTCACAATTCCCTCCTGGATCTAAAGTGCTCACATAGCCTACACACACATGAATTTCCTGGAATTGTATTTCCATATCATCCAGGCCTGGCCTGGATGATATGGAAATATCGTTGTTTTTTTTTTTTTTTTTTTTTTTTGATTTGCAAATTTGACAAAATGCCTGGGACGATGTACGGAGGGCGTTCAAAAAGTTTTGAGCCCAACAAGAAAAGAGGCATTTTTGTAAATTTTGATGCCTTGGCATTAAAGTTTGGTTCTTTATAGAACTGCCTGCTAATTTTCACGTTGAACCGTTACTGATTTTTTATTTTATGGCCATTTCAAAAAGAGCTCCCGAAAATCAGAGTTTTACAAAAACGACAAATGAGAAAAAACAACTTTTTGGTCAAAGATAAATTTTGGTTAAATTTCCAAAGTGCATTTGGAGTTCAAACTTTTTCGAACTCGCTCGGAAAGTGGTGAGAGTTCCAGTGAATCATCCCCTGGGCAATAATGGTGCCAAAGGCAACATGCATTCGGCATTTGACAAAAAAGCACCTTTTTTTGTCCAAAAAGTCGCTTTTTCTCATTTGCAATTTTGTCAGTTTCTGACTTTCAGGAGCTCTCTTTGAAATGGCCATAAAATAAAAAATCAAAAATGTTTCAAATTAAAAATTTGCAGGAGGTTCTACGGAGCTTATCAAAAGTCCTCGAACATAGGCGATATTTTAAACACAGGTTAACGCAGGGGTCATCTAATTTCAACAGGGCTTGGTGCAACTTCACGCATCACACGAGTGTCATGTTGTTTTGCTGCGCATGCTGCCATTGAATCTATGTGGCGCCTGAGTAAAAAAATGAACTCCTATGTTCGAAGACTTTTGGCGAGGAGTGTATAAAGAAGCAAACTTCAATGTCAAGGCATCAAACGCACCCAAAATGCCTCTTTCCCTGTTAGGCTCAAAACTTTATGAATGACCCCCGTAAATTATGCTTTCGGAGTGAACAAAAAAACTTTTTTTTGGATTTGCAAATTTGACAAAATGCCTGGGACGATGGAAATTATGCTTTCGGAGTGAACAAAAAAAAGCACAATTACAATGCACCACACTGAAAAATGTTGCTCGACTACAAGAGCAAAAGAAAACCTGACCACTGCCCAATAATGAAGGATGGTTTTGCACTTTGACCTGACTACCATTATGTTTTTCTTTTCTTTTGAACAGAAAATGTTCTGGAACACCCTTTGAACATCTACAATCACAAATCACCGCTTCAGATGATACCTAATGGTGAAAAGCAATGCACCAAACTTCTTGGGTATGTAAGCAAGTAATTTAGCATTCTGATTAGGTACGAAATTTTGCACCATAATCAAATAGGTACGAGTGGAATGAAAATTTGTGTTGAATCTTCCAGACAAATTTCTTTTACGCTGGCAGCTGGTATTTCATGGAAACAGAATATGTAATTATTGAAAATCCACTGAAAAATTTTTGGAAACCTATCCAATAAAGACAAACAACAAGACCTTGGGAAAATTGTAAGCAGAAAAAATGGCAGTTTTCGTAGGTCTATTTGATGCTAATACTGCTAAAAAAAACTGTCCCAATATTCACTTCCAGACAATCAATGATTGGAATTGGATATGAATGTACAGCAGCAAGCGGTCGCAATGCGATCACAGACCACAGTTGTTGAGGACTACTTTTGGCAATAATTTTTACGCTACCCAGAACACTAAGAATGCCGCTGGAAACTAGATGTGACCTTTTTATCGCTTACATCGTATTTGCAATTTTGTTGTGATTTTCTCATTCCCGAAGTCACGAATTTGCAATAAAAACAGTTGCAAGAAAAAAAAACAACGTGATTGATGACAGGAGCCAAGACGGTTTTTGGTGTCAGGACAGCAGACGGCTTGTTCACTGCATTCAATCGTGTCCGTGAGCTTGTAACGCCTGACCGCTCTGTATTTTTTTTTTTTTTTTTTTTTTTTTTTTTTTGGTATCGGTAGCAGTTTTTTAAACTTGCATCATATCGAATTTCAAAAAAAAAGAAAAAAAAAGAAAGAAAATTCACAGGCTCGTGTTGGAAAGTTTTAAGATTGCTTCTATTGGAAGTTTGCTGAAAAACCATAAAATGACAATTTTGCCAAAAATTGATTGGCATTTTGACCAACAACATGCGTTGACAATTTGTTACTGTCGTTATAAAGCTTCTACCCCATCGGCTCGTAAAGGTTAAACACGGCAGCTCTTCTATAATTTTAAGCAATTGCTAGTATACTTCTGAAGGTGTTTGCACCAACTTGATTTTATGTTTCCAGGCCACCGGTCCGTCCGCACCACTCTGGTGAGATCCAATTGGAGAATCTGAGCCCAACCAACCCTTCCAGGCATGGAATTCGAATCATTCCATATATTTCGTTGGTTTGTGAGGTAGACTTCAGACAGAAATTGATGTAACTTTCATTGATTTCAGACTATCTTGATCATTTTTGGTCTATTTGAAAGCTGAATAAGTGCAGGATTAAAATGTGCAGAAGTTTTTTAATTTCATTGGCAAGAAAGTGTGTGAAACTTTACGAGCTGAAGAAATTTTGCTTTTAAATGACACCACGAAGTTTTAAATTGGGTCGCCTCACACTGGGAACTTACCCAGAGGAGCGGAACATTCGGCCAATATTTCCTGGAACTTGGAAATGTTCCTCTACTCAGGACACTAAATCATCCACCTTCTAAAAGTAAGCCCCTAGCAGACAACCATGAGATTCTCGTTAAGTTTTCAAGGCAATATTCGCTGGTTTGTGGGAGCTAGTAAGCCAAGAGTCAAGAATAAGAATTGCCTTGATCTGATGGACACTCCCAAGAAAAAAAAAACTCACAGAAAAACCAGAGTAAAAACAAAAAAAATTGGCTACCTTATGCTGGTTGTGATCAACTAATCCACCAATTATATAGACACCTGCTGGGTCCAATTCCACTATTGAATGGTTTGATTCACTTGTAAGATAAACAATGTTGTCCTTGTTGAAAATGTCCAAATAATTTTGTCCAGTAAATCTTACCTGAAATATGAAAAGGCAAATCAATCATGTTATGAAGGATGCTAGGAACGAAAAACTTGATTTTCTGGTTTAACAAGACACTGAGAAAAAACATGACTGACTTAACATGGAAGCTAAAGTTTATGTGGAGACTGGTTTCTCAAACATACTCTTGGGGATCTTGTTCCATGAATTGGTGGCATGTGGCATAAAAGTGCATCGATGTTTTTTGGTTTGAAATGGGCACACTTATAAACGGATGGTCATGACTCCTGAAATAAGAAGGGGATAAGTTGGCCCTGCCTGAAACTCCGACCAGCCCTCAAACCCATTTACCTAAGATTTTTTGAAAAGCATTGTTTATGCATCTGACGATGCACCTTTTGTCCAAAGTTCAGTTTAGGGTATCGAGCAATTCGTGAAGTATGCAATACAAATTACTCGCACAATGAGTGGGTACAGCTCTCCGCTGCACTCTTCCTACCGCTGAAAGATCATGCTCATGAGGATGCCATACACTAGATGGGTATTCAAAAAGTCGTCGAACGAAACTGAACGAATTGACATCAGGTGACTCAAGTGGATGGTTATCCACCCATGATGACCACCCAGCCAACCGAAAACTTGTGCAGATGTTTCCTTACTGCAAGTGCATCATCATCGAAAATTTAACAATGTCCAGCTGAAAGTTGAAAATGGAAAGCACTTTTGCCTTATGCAATGAAATTGGTTTTCAAAAATGAAAAATGTTGCGTTTCCCAGACAGCACTCCAAACACCAAAAATGGAAACAGTCGCTGCATGAAAACTAGGCACAATCTACGAACAATTTTGCAAAGGCCGAGAGGAAACAAGATAGGGTCCAAGCACAACTTAAGCCGAAAAACTATCTAAACGCCCCAACCGTTTTCATGCAGCAGACAAACAGCATGTACCTTTGACTTGCACCTCTATGTCAGATATATATCCCCAGTTGCAGTTCCCACCATAAAAATAAAACAGTTGAGTTTTAACTGAATTCTTAATGTGGCGTGACAGATGGAGACAATAAATGCTGTACCCCATTGGATAAACTTTATCTAAAAAATAAAAGAAAAGATATGGACTGAAAATCATTTTCTACCAATTTAGACATCCCTGAACCTTGCTGCCTGGGATGCGGTGGACGTGAGCGTTTTCCAAGTGTAACCAACCGAATTACACCTTGACCAAGCTAACCAACTCCAATTTATTCCCCACAGTCTATCACAAGCATGGACGGCCATATAGGTTCCATCCTCACATGGAATCCTCTCTTGATTACACCCTATAAGTACCAATAGCCTTTACAAGACAGCCTTAAGGGAACTTACATCCCAGTTCTTAAATCCAGCATGCTTCTCCATTTCTCGTTGACATTTTCCACCAAAACTAGTTATGTGAAATTGAACAGGTGATTCTGCTCTTCTATTAAGACTGTAACATCTCATGATTTGCTTGACACATTTGGAAATCTCCTGAAAATTTACAAGGATCAGTTATAAATATCAATAGACACGACTAACCCTGAACACACTTCACGATATCATCTCCTTGTTCTCGAACACGCTTTAACGAAAGCATCAGTTTCCGCAACACCAAGATACTGAAATTTGTTCCAAAACAAATTTTCCACGTAAAGTCTGAGAATGCAAACTGGGAATACAAATCGGTTCAATTTTTCAGTTTGCAACTCTTGATGTCACTGTGTAGCTTTGTTAACTTATTCAAGCAGGCCCATATGATACCTACCTACTAAATGTAAATAATAAAACAGAAAGAGCACCTTTTCTGTCATAAGATCATCAAACGATTGGTACCTACCTACCAAATGTTAAAAATAAACAGAAGATCACCTTTTCTGTCATAAGATCATCAAACGATTGGTACCTACCTACCAAATGTAAATAGGTAATAAAACAAAGAGCACCTTTTCTGTCATAAGATCATCAAACGATTGGTACCTACCTACCAAATGTTAATAATAAAACAGAAAGAGCACCTTTTCTGTCATAAGATCATCAAACGATAAGTCAATAACAATTGCAACTCTGCAAGAACTGTCCACCATTTTTGACAGCTTCAAAGATTTCCTTGATTCAAAATGTCCTCCATCTTGAATGGTTCTCAGCATTGCTGCCTTCTGTTTCTCCCGCTTCTTTTTTCTGAAACAAAGAGGAAGAATGCCCAAGTGGTGAGTAAATAAAGACATGTATCTATTAAAGGGGACCTCTTTTATTCACATTCTTGAGTTGAGTCTTGATCATTTTCACCCAATCACTTCAGTTTAAGCCCAACTTATAAGCATGGATAGGCAGGTACTTTCATAAAACACAAAAGGCACAACAAGGGTGCTGACATACTGAAAAAAATCACAGCCTAATCCGTTCTCTTAACTGCAACAAGGACTCTGCTGGTTCACCTGCAGAAGCTTCAAGCTATGGGAGCGAACCGTCACTCCTAGTCACAGTAAAATGAACAGATTAGGCTGTGAGTTTTTATTTAACTTTACCTCTCGGCGGGGTGATCTTACTGAAATTGTCACAAGTGCAGCGCATGTGATAGTCCAGAAAAAAAAATTTAATAATACCTAATTATTCAAATACCTACCTACCTATCTTGATTCCATCAGATTCCTTGGCTTTTTTTCTGCAAAAACCCAAGGTTTGAGATTTTTTCATGAGGTTTCCAAGCCATTAATTTTTACAAACTGATGCCAAGCGTAGCACTTTTTCATTTTTTATTGCGGAAAATAGGCACAAAATTCCATCTGCTAATCACTGCATCATGTGTTTTTTCAATTGTGCTAATGAAGGTCTTGAGTAGTAAAAACATGTCTGCTGGTTTGTGATCCAATGACACGGATGTCATTAACCCCTCACGCCCGAAATTACGAATTCGGCATTTGCAATGGTATTCCGCAATTTTCGGCACCAAAAAGTGTCGCTCCCGCCGGAATTAATCATTTTTGCAAGGATTTTCGAAAAATGGAAAAAGCAGAAATGCATGCATTTCCCGCCGAACCAAGCCAGATTTCTGCTGTGTCAATGAAATCACTCATATTTTGATGTTTTCAACCAATAAAAACACTTTTGCACAAAAAAACTGGCCAAAACACACACAAACCACTGAAAACCGCACCAAAATTGAGCAAAAACTGGAAAAAACAGGAAATTTCAACACGATGCCATTTCAAAACGAATGCTGCAAATCGAGCGAAATAAGCGTCTGCTAAATCGCGCGTCTTTCAACTTTTCGAAAATTCAAATTTCGGCGGCTGGCAGATGTCGCGCGATCGCGAAAAAAGGCGCCTCCAACAGGAACTCAAGACAAAAACCCGGGAAATTTGAAAATTGCGCCAATTTGAAAAGGTTGGACCGATTTTGGTGAAATAAACGTCGTCTGGATCGCTATTTATTCCTCTTTCCGACTTTGAAAATTTTAGCCAACGCGATTCGCCGCATTTGCGGCGATAAACCCATTTAATTGCATGGGAATTGAGCGCGTACGGTGTACGGCAGTCGGAAAATCGCAACAGCTTTATACGTGCGTACACCGTACGGCAATCGGAGCCGTCCGTAGCACTTTGTGGCGCGTATGGCGTACGGCAATCGGGCTTGACCGGTTAAGGCCCCCATTCCAGGTCATTTCCAAAATCTGTTGTTCCAGTGCTTCACTATAAAGTGAAAATATCAACTGATATGCAAAATTTAGACGTCCAACGAAGTGAAGGTCAATGAGGCCACCATGCCTGTTCATACCAAAAATCGCTCATAATGTTTCAATACAAGGTAATAAAACTGAGTGCGAAATTTCAATGTTCAAATTCATTCATATTTATTTTGTTTATTTATTTTTTTCACGAAATAATAGTTAATTATAAAACTGTACAAAAATCACAATGCCTTCTCCAATTTAACATCAGTCAGTCCGTCAATGTTTGTAGGTATGTTTTTTAAGAAAAAAAGGAGAATAAACCACCTTCTACCCTCCCTCCCACCCCATTTTTCTGAGTTCCAAACCCCTCCCTCACCTGATTGTCATGTTTCAATTTTTGTTGGAATGACCTCCCATTTCCCAATCACCTGTTCGTCTTGCTCGGGGTGCTCGGAGATCTGTCGAAACGGAATTCACGATTTTTCCCTGACCTCTCCAATGCACTTCCCCTGACACCTCCCGGGGTGCCCACGAGATCTGTCAAAACGGACAGATCTTGTTCCTCGTTGACATTTAGTGCTAACAACTAGTGTGCCAGTTTTTGGCCCCCTAAAGACACGTGGCCATTGAGGTCCCCATGCCAGATTCAAAAATCCATTCCAGCACTTCAACAGAGTGGGAATAATTCATGTGTGAAATTTAGTGTTTAAAACGTGTCTGCCAATTTTTTACTCGAAAGACACAAGTCATTTCCTTCATTGAGGCTACCACACCAGGTCGTTTCAAAAGTCCATCCCAAGAGTTCACTATACAGTAGGACGGATGGCGTGCAAAATAATTTTGACAATCCAGGATGAGATTTTTAGTGCCTAAAATCCCTAATGATATGAATATTGTTGAAGCCTAACTTACATAAGACCCAACTGTGATGTGTTATTATTACTGGTGCTACACATCAGGGCTTAAATTATTGCAAAAAAAAACAAATAAATCTGCCAGCTCTAAAAATGTTGGAAAGGGAAGCAGAGTTTTGAAGAGGGTCTTTGGGCCTGTTCAGTTTTCGAAAGGACAAGAATTCCAGGACGATATGATGCAAATACGGATCGCATGTCCACCAGTAGAAAAAAGAGATAAAAACTTCCGAGCAGAGGATCTTCTGGCAGAAATTAGTCACAAGATAAAAATGTGGATATTGAAGTGTAAGAAGCATCCCCCCTTATAACTTAACGCAAAGTGAATATGTTACACAAAAATCTGAAAAGAAAAAAGCGCACACCTACCTTTTATCCTTAATGGTTGCCAGATATTGCTCATGCTTCAGAAATCTCTTGAACTGTCTCTTGGACATTCCATCAGGCAAAATAAGTTTCGGCCTAGAATCATGAGTAGCTTCATTTTCAGAAATAGCCATGGGTCCACCACAGTTGTCAACACTTGCAGAACATTCATCACATCTGTCCAACTCCAATTCTGGCATTGTTTGAAACTGTCCAAGCAAAGATTTTGAAACTCATTCAGAAAGAAACTCAGAAAAGCAGAAAAATTGCTTCCTGAGGCTGAGATCAGATTTAAGATCAAGATAACACATCTCAATATGAGTAAGCATGCTTTGATGGCAATTCAAAGTTCAGTTGGGTCGGTACCTACCTTCAGTTGGGTCCAGTTGGGTAACTTCAGTTAGTACATTCGGCCGTATGCACCAAAGCCACTGACCCGATCCCTAACCCTAAGCTTGAAAAACGTCAATTTCATGTTCAGATGCACCTTTCTCAACGATGGAAAAGGAACACTGTTGGGCATAGAAATCAAATTTTCCAAGAGAATTCGAGACATAGCATTTCCACCCATAGAAATCTGTTGGAAAATTTGATCTCTATGCACAACCTTATTCATTTTCCTTCGTTGAGAAAGGTGCATCTGAACGTGGAATTGACTTTTTTCAAGCTTAGGGTTAGGATCAGAGGCTTTGGTGCATATGGCAGAAGCAATCATTATAAAGACAAGCACCAAGCAGATAGGTAGTAATTATTGTCGGTACCTACGAGTAATTTGTTAAAATGTACCCTAGCACATTTGTTTTCTATGTTAGGTACCTAACAACTCTGTGAGAATGCCAGGCCTTTTGTTCGTCAGGGAGAGAATACAAACATTCCACAATGCAAGCGCTAAAAAAAAGGATAGCCTTATGTCATTTTCATGCCTACAAATCTATTTTGCTTGTGAGTTTTGTATGCATGTACAAAACTGTCGATAGGTAGGTAGCATTTTGCCTTTTTTACCAAATTAAGAGAACAAATCTTCCTCCCGTCTCATTTGAAGGGTTCCTGGCATGGCAATAACAATAATTGAATATTTCCGAAATCGGAATTGATATAAATCATCCATGACAGATATAGGTACCTACAGAGAAGGGCTGTCACACAGAGACATTGCTGCAGTGTTTAACGAACAACATCCAGGACGTCCCCGCCTGTTTCGCAAAGCAAAACTTTTTTTTAGGAGCGCCGAAGAATGTTTCCAACTGTGTTTCGACCTCCATGGACAGCACATTGAACATGCATTGTAAACTTAGGTTCATTACCGTACCAACAAACAATGAATGCTACAGAACTAAATCCAGCGGCAATAGTATTTCCTATGATGCGGGACTTTTAGGACACACTGTACATTGGATCAGATGGGGTTATTGTGCACTGGGGTTATTGGACACAGATCCACAGTTTTTTAGGGCTCACCAAATAGGTACCTATTCCTTATGAAATATGCACAATTAATTTTTCTTCTATTCTTATTGCAGGTGTCTGTAAAAAATGTTACATGTCTACTTGTTTATTCCTGGAATTGAAATAATTAGCTACCTATTTATTAAAAAAACTGCTCTCTGGTTTTTGCTGGATTTCAGTATTACCAAAAATTTAGTCCGATTTCGAAACGAAGATGAAAAAAAATTCAGTGATTCCGAGATCAAGCATTCAAACTCTCAACCAATAGCTGGAGCAGAATTCCGCTTCCTTCCTGGGGCCACTGTTTCAAGGACATCCTCCTCATTGAAAGCCATTCGAAAATCCCAAGGCCAAAGTTACTCATCCTTTCTCTTTCATGTGGGTAATGATCTTCTCAGTGGTGCATCACTGGAAATTGTTCTCCGTGGCCTCTCAGATCTCTTTCCGAGTTGCAGGACCCAATTTCCTGATGCCTGTTGATTCCTGCTGATTTTTTCTGCCATCATTGCTCTCGATCGTGTTCCTCTGAAATCTCTCTATCTCTGCAGTTCCAGGATTGCTGCACTCTGACTCCAGCTTGGCATCTCATTCCTGGATTCTAATTGTTGGCTGCCTACTAACTTTCCTGCTAGAGATAGACTGCGTCTCAATTGTCATGGTAGTAGGGTTCTCGGGAATCTGTTTCACAGCATCTGTCAGCCTTTCTCCACCTCGCTGTTGGGAAACTGCCCACGCTCATTCCAAAAATCTCCTACTTAGCGCATAAGAAACCTAAATCTCATCCCTCTTTTTCGTCTTTTGCTATCCGGTAAGCCCCATTTACCATGGATTCCTATCTGGAATTCTCCATCCATCCTACAAGAGAATCGCTATTTGAACTTTTGATAGTCCTGCAGGCATGCAGCAGGCAGGCACCAGCCAAGACTAACTCTCTGAAGTCCTTCCTCTCTGTACTTCAATTAAACTGCCACATCAATCGCAACAAATCAAAAGAGCTCACTACTCTCCTTGAAATGCATGATCGCGACATTTTGGTTCTCACCGAAACTTGGCTTGATGGCAGCATTCGCACCCATGAATTCCTTCCAGCATCTTTCACTGTGTACCGCAGGGATCGCTGCAGATTTGGAGGTGGTGTCTTAATTGCGATACGGTGCTCACTCTTTTCTTCACTAAAAAAATACCAACTAGTTCTTCACGAGAATTTCCTGTCTGTTCCCTGACTCTGAAATCATTAGGTAAACCGTCATATGTTGTTGGTGGCTAGGTACCGTCCTCGAGATTCCTCTCCTGAGATATTCCATGAAATAACCACTCAGTTAGTCAACCTTAATTTGTTTGCCGATTTGATGACTCCCTTGCTCATTGCTGGCGATTTCAATCTTCCAGATTTGAATTGGGATACTCTTTCCCCCGAGCCAAATTGCTGTAATGGTCTCCCTGTCAATCGAGCTGCCACCGATTTCTGTTTTGAATTCAGCCTTGATCTTCAGCCCTGGTCAGCCCTGGTCAAGGTTCTACTCGTCCTGTTTCTAACTCTATCTTGCACATTTTTCTCATGCGGCCTGTCCACATTCTAAATTCCGTCTCCGTGGAAACAGGCACAAGTGATCACTTGGCTATTCTGCTCATTTTGAACCTGCCGATCCCACCTCATGATTTAGCGCCGCCTGTCCTGATTAGATTTCAAGCGAATGGACAGTGTTGGTTTTTCTGTATTCCTGCTCAGCTCATTTCCCTCTTTTCGTGATAGGTGTGGACTCATCCTGTAACGGGAAGTTTGTTAGGATGTGCTAATTTGTTTTTTTTCTTTCTATTCCTCTAGGTGGGAGGGGTGGGGTTTTGTTTTTGGAAGGCATGGAGCTTTGGTCAGGATCCTTGAGCGATCCTTGATAAGCCTTATGGAGAGGAACAGGCTTTCCACTCAGAGCAGAAGTGGATTTTTTGTGTGCCACCTTGGAAATTGGGTGGCAAGAGTTCTGCTGCATTCCGAGTCATAGCTCGGTGTGATATTGTCATTGGATGCAACCTACAGGGCCAAGAGGTTGCCCAAAAACCCTGTAGAGGAAAGAACAGTAATTTACCAAAAGAAGATCGTTTGTTGGTGATGTTTCAAGGGAACTGGTGATCTTGCCAATTTGCAAGACGGAAGTGCAATCCTTTCCTTCAGAGATTTGTGGATCAAGTTGGGTGGAGCCGTGGGTGAAATAGTGTGACCAAGGAGGTGGGACATTCACAGGAGAAACAAGACAGTGAAGTGAGAAGCACAGTGATAGTGAGAGCATGAAGAGATTGTCTAAAGTTGATTTGTAATGGCCGTAAAAGCATCTCCTTTGTTGAATAAAACGTTGACTGTTTTGTTATGATTGTACCAGTAGATGATTTCATAAAAATGATTTTCTTTCCTTTTCTTTTTGTTGTAATAAAAACAGGGCTTACAATTTAGGTGAATATTCTAGATGATTTGGCTTTGGATGGTGGTGACCTGTTAGGACAAAATCGTTAGGTGTCATTGTCCTACTGAAAGTGATTGTCAGCACAAATCCTACTCAAAAGAGGCGTAACCACGTGAAGAATAGAAGTCAATAGACGGAAGTAAGAAGAATTGGCAGCTTGAGGTTAGTGTCCGTCACAATCCATCAACCCACTTTGGTGCGATTTTGAATCCATAATTCACCACGGCATCAGTCAATTTGAGCCTACTCACTTCATTAACCAGAACCAATTCCTTCTCCATTTACCCTCCGCATATTCGCCATCTATCTCGTCGGTGCAGAAAATACTACAAATTTCGCAACTTTTTTTTTTTCTGTTGGCCCTAAAATATAATTGTAGGCCATTTTTTTTTACAAATCACGGTTTTTTTAAGTGAATTTGTGATTTCAATGCAACAATTTTGCGAGACATGAAGAAGTGAGAATGTTACAAAAATTGCAATTTTTAACCTGTATAGCAGTAGCGAATGTAATCGTAAATGCATGCACACCCACAGTCAAGGACATGCAAGAAACCAGTTAGGCGTGCACAGTAGAAGGGAGAGAGACAGAAAAGAACCATAACTTACTCCACCGTATCATGTGAGAAGACGGCAATGTGCCAGAATACAACTTTCATCAGAAATGGAAGAGGCAGAAGCGATGATGTCATCAGGTTCCCATCAGGATGGAGAATGCAAGGCGGAAAAGATAGCATCACTCAATGTTGTTGATTTCAAAGTCAAGCAGATTTCACAGAAGCAGTAGGTAAGCACCAATCGAAAAAAAAAAAAAAAAATTCTAGCATATCCCTAGACAATGGGTGCACATGCATGCACAGAAAGAGCATGCATGTGCAACTATTCTGACCTTTACTCAAGAATCTATGATTCTCTCTGTTCCGACCTCACTGCTTCAAAACTTCACCATGAAAATCACCTCCTTTCTGGTCTTTCTCTCAGGCCCGGCTCAATCAACTCCAACTCCCGTGGAACCTTGCAAAATGCCTGGAAGCAGGTAAATAACAGGTTCCGAGGTTCCGTTTGCATCCCGTCCTTAAACCTTCAAGATTGCCTAGCAAGTTCACCATTCGAAAAGGTTGAGGCATTTGCCCATCAGTTTTCTTCCACATATTCTGCCGCCACTTTAGATACTTCTGCCTTTACAGCCACTTCCATTTCTCCGAAACCGTTTCCAACGTTCTCGATAACCATTTCTTCTATATTATCTGCTATTCGGAAATCTAAATCGTCATCTTCTGGTCCTGATGGAATTCCGGGATCTCTTTTGAAATCTTTCCCTCTTGAATTTTCTGCCTATCTCTATCTTATATTCAACAAGTCCTTCTCTTGTGTTGAGCTAACTCAGGCATGGAAATCTGGCAGAATTACGCCGGTGTTCAAAAAAGGCGATCCTTCAGCCTTCACCACCTACCAAATTACCGTCCTTTCAGTCTCACTTCTTGTGTATGCAAGCTCATGGAAAAGCTAGTTTCGGACTACATCAGGGAGTTTCTTCATGCCACTAATTCTATCTCTCATCAGTTTGGCTTTCGTCCTGGCTGGTCTTGTGAACTTGCTCTTGCCAAGATTACTCACATCGTCGCATCCTCTATTGACAAAGGAACTCATTGATGCACTTTTCTTGGACTTCAAAACTGCCTTCAATGTTGTTCCACACAGGGCTCTATTCAAATTATTGCAGTCTTTGGGACTCTCTGCTTCTATCATCTCTTGGATTGATTCTTTTCTGAGCAATCAAACACAGTCTGTTTTCTTGGTGGTGCAAGTTCATCTCATTTTCAGTAAACATCAGGTGTAGCTCAAGGTAGTGTGTAGGGCCCTCTTCTCTTGCTTATTTTCATCAACGACCTGCCTGATGTCATCATCTTCGAATATCACGCTTTTTGCTGACGACTGTGTTCTCAACAAGATCATTCAATCTCACTCTGATGCAAACTTGCTGCAGGATGATCTGCATAGACTTCCCCAATGCCACTGAAATCTCATGGATAAAGCCAGTGAGCTGACTTTCACAAAAATATTTTGATCGAAAGCCATGTTGGCCATGGCAGAAAAAATTTTGACCCTCAAGCAGGCGATACAGGTAGCCAGCAACAATTTTCTCCATCAAC
>JASGXE010007678.1:0-18122 GCA_030068105.1 Sinentomon sp. SZTP_YWyxl | reverse complement strand
AAAAACGTGTAGTTTCGTGGCATTGGATGGCCAGAAATGCTACCAACAAGGGGGAGGTTGAAATCTCCACCAGAACCGTATTTTCGATTGAAGTTGGAAAATGATCATTAATTTCAATTTCCGTAAGAAAGTCATGATACATATAAAGCCGACGCTGTATGAATTTCTGAAAGATTGTGGTATTTTTGACAAAACAACAGACAATCTGCTAACGGCAGCGCCAGTCGACGGAGTTTATGGATTTTTGAAAAACGAAGTAATTTTATGAGAATACAAGAGACAAGATAATAACGGTAACGTTGGCTGGGTAGTAAAAGCCGTCGGAATATGAATTTGTGAAAAATGGGAAATTTTGTGACAAAACTACAGACAAGCAGAAAAACGGCAACGCGAGTTGGCGTTAAAAAGCCGTCAAGTATTAATTTTGTTATAAATCGCGGGAAATTTTATGACAAAGAAAGTGACAAGATTTTTCATTTTTCGTCAAAGCTGCATGACAAAACTAGAGACACGCTGTAAACGGCAGCGCTGGTTGGCGAGGAACAAACCGTCGCAGTATAAATATGTGAAAAAATTGAGAAAAGTTTGTGATGAAACCAGAGAAAGCCGGTAAACGGCAACGCTAGTCGTTTTGGCGTTATAAATGCGTTGTAAATGTAAATGCGTTTTGAGTTTTTTGGTTTGTGGACAATGAAGGAAATGGACTAGAAAACTAGACACAAAGCAGGGAAGGACAACAGTTCATACTGACGTTATAAAGTCATCAGGAGTATGAATTTGTGAAAATTATGGGAATTTTATGACTAAACTAGGGTCAAGATCATAACAGTAAAGCTGAGGGAAATATAAAGCCACAAGAGTATGAATTTGTGAAAATTGAGTAAATTTCTTTACAGTTAGAGACAAGGATGATAATGGACATACGTGTGCTGGCGTGGGCCAACTTTTTCACGTATTTTGTGTACGGGACGTATTTTACCCAACTATTTCTTTTTATTTTATTATAAATTCGGAACCGAACGGAACCGACTCACTCAGATCCCACCTTTCTCATACGAGACCGCAACGGCTGCCACTTCGATTCTGCAACCAGGAATCATATCCTATGTAAAGGGAAGACAGAAGGCTCTCGCCTGAGGGTTATTCGCAACTGATGTCTCGTCTGATACTCGTCAAACGTCAAGTGCCTAGCAGACGACGACATTAATTGATAGTCAGTCTTCTTTTGGTTGACGACGGAGCGCGAATTTCTGAATTCCAAACAATTCGCCAGAATTTCGACCAACCAGGTGCGTCGCAATTAAAAACCATGATTTAAGACATCTAAAGCTAATCAAATCTAACTTATTTATTTATTTATTTATTTATTTATTTATCCATTCTAGTCAATAGGTACGACACGTCAAGAGTTAAAATGACAACACAGAAAACAAAAATATACATAACGAGTCAGTGTTAAATAAAATTCTACCTGGGACAAGTTACAAAAATGATAAAGACCATGAAGACGGGAGGGGGGGTTATCAGCAAGTTGACACTCGGTGTTCACCTGATTGAAGGGAAGTATCTGCTTCCAATTAGCAAAACGGGTACTTAAGAGCATTCCATTCTCTGGTTGAACGAGGGAAAAAACTGTGGAAGTAAGGGTTAAACCTGGAAATAGGCCCACGGACATGGGGGTTAGCATGGTTTCTACGAGTAGGAGTGGGCTGAAAAGTGTCAGGTAGCCGAAGGACAGAGTTCCCTGACAAAGCTTTGGAATAGAGAGTCAAACGTCGGTTTTTTCGTCTCTCACAAAGCGGCACAAGATTAAGCTCATTGAGGAGTCTTGTAACGCTCGCATCTCGCCTAAAATTTCCTGTGATAAGTCGAGCAGCAAGGCGCTGAACGCGCTCCAGCGATGTGATATGACTAACCAAGAAAGGGTCCCAGACCTCACATGCATACTCAAGAAGGGGTAAAACAAAATGTTTTGTAGGCAAGTAACTTGGCTTCACGGGATGCTATGTACCACAAGCTTTTCCTGGCTTTGCCAACTACAGCGTCGACGTGAGGACCCCAGGATAATTTGTGGTCAAGCTGAACACCGAGATATTTAACAACAGGACAGAGAGGAATGGATTCACCAACAATTTTATAAGTTGCCGTGTCTGCAAGGGAGCAAGAACTAATCCGCCTGAACTCTACCCAATTGCATTTGTTGGGATTTGGGAATAAACTCCAACGACGGCTCCAGGCATCAATGGCATCGAGGTCAACTTGAAGCTGTGCCACCGTGGAAGGACCAGTAAGGGGGGCATACAACACCACATCATCAGCAAACATTCTGATCCTGCATTTTACAATGTTTGGGAGATCATTGATGTAGAGAATGAATAGAAGAGGCCCAAGAACACTTCCTTGCGGGACGCCGGTTTTCATAGGACGAGACATACGGGATAAGGACCCGTTGATTGATACAGTGAAATGGCGGTTTTCCAGGTAATTTTCCAAGATGGAGAGTAGATGCTGAGGAAGATCATAAGATTTGAGTTTAGAAAGAAGGAGCGAATGGGGAAAAAGGTCAAAAGCCTGTTTAAAGTCAATAAATATGGCATGGACTGTGATTCTGGACTCTAGCGACTCAGCGATATCCTGCACGAAGCCCAACAACTGCGTTGTACAGGAATAGCCTTGTCGGAACCCGTGCTGATGAGGGGATATGATTTCCACGGCATTACAATATGACAGAATTTCTTGGTGGATGATATGCTCAAACAATTTGCTGCAACTGTTAAGCAGAGATATCGGACGATAGGACAGCGGATCGGAAGCATCTTTACCTGGCTTAAGTATTGGCCTAACTATAGCTTTTTTGAAAGCAGCAGGAATGCAGGACGATTGATAGATCCTGATGAACAAAATTTCCAAAAAGGGTGTGATTTCACGCGAGGCAAATTTCAAAACTTGATTTGGGATTGAGCAAGGACCAGATGATTTGGAACTATTTAGGCACTTAAGCAGGTTTTCGATTTTGTTGCTCAGCCTGCGCCTAGCAACACTGTGGTACGAAAAGAGGTGAGGTCATCCTGTAAATTATTTGAGATTGGAACTAAAACGGGATCGTGCTGGTTTGAAGTTGTGTGTAAATGAGTAGGCGATGCCAACTTATCCAGGCAATCGCAGATCAGGTTTGCTTTGGCTGCATCATCAGTGGCGAAAGAACCAGGAGCTGATATTAGTGCCGGGGGTGTTCCATGCGATTTTTTAGCACTAATGTAGGACCAGAATGGCTTGCCGCAGTTGACTCGAATTGACCGCTCAATGAAGGCAGAAAAAAGTTCCGAATTTAAAGTTTTTATATCGAAATTGACCTTATCCGTAGTGGCTTTGAGGCGACTCCTAGCAACGGCAGAGGTGGCACAGCTAAGTTGTCCAGCTTTCCTCTGGAGCCTGCGCTTACGGAGGTAAAGATTTCGGAGGGTCCCATTCACCCAGGGAAAATGTGAGGACATTCGCTCCTTTCTAGTTGGAATCATGGAAAGCACGGATTCCAGCATGCACGAAATAGCATTCCACAGCTCATCAGGCAAGGCAGTCTCAGCGATCAAAGTGAAGCTCAGAAGCTCCCTCCCTATAAATCGTGATATGGAATCCCAGTCTGCTAACCTAACCAAACCTAACCTACCTTAGCTCTGTCAGGCGTCAACTTTTTTGTGTGTGTGCCAAACTACTGCCCCTGGTGTCAAGAAAGTCTTCACTATTTTTCAAAAGATTTTTTCCAAAAATGACTTTCACAGGATTGGAACCAAAGCACGCCTGTGATCTCCGCATTCGTAACCGGGGGGCCTTAACCACTCGGCCACACAGGCCGCTTCCGGAAAGCGCTTCAGGAGTCCGTAGGTATTCATGGAACTGTTTTTATAATTGCGTCATTAAAACTGCGGTCTAATGTGATTGGTCGAAATTCTGGTGATTTGTTTGGAATTTAGAAATTAGCCGACGGAGCGGGTCGCTTCGAAAACGTTCCGAAGTAACGAGCAGTTTTGTGTTTTTAACTTATCGAAGTGGTCCTTACGCTATTTCGAAGTTAAGAACTTTTTAGAAATTTTAAAAATTCTTTGAAATTAAGTTAAGAAATTGATAACTTCATTCCGAAAAACGTTTCCAAGCACTGAACATTCCATCAAAATCGCAACCTCTGCATCAACATAATAAATTCGCAAAACGTTTGAAAGATTGCAAAGAGCTTTTATCAACTGTCGCTTTCGGATCCATATACGTACGCTACGTTTAAAAGAAGTTTCCAAATTGGCATGAAAAGCATGTAAACACTCCTTGAGGAATTTATCTTTGAAATTCATATTTTTTAAATGAAAGATGATGAGAAGAACGGAGTGGATGGCGACAGTTAAAAACTTCCAATGCCTAGAGAGGAATTTAAGAAAAGAAAGAATGAGAGAGAGAGAGAGAGAGAGAGAGAGAGAGAGAGAGAGAGAGAGAGAGAGAGAGAGAAGCGAAAGAGAGAGAGAGAGGGGGAGGGAGGGAGGGAGGGAGGGAGAGAGAAGGAAAGATAGGAAAGAAATGGGGGTTCAATGATGATGTGAGAGGTGCCAAGGTGTCACTTATTCTACAATGCTGGCGAACGCAGCCTACAGGGATAAAGTGTTCGCTAATTGCATGAATCTCCGCATTTGTCAAGCACTCGGAGATGTCTCTTCCTGCTCAGGTAACGCTGTTCTCTTTTGTGTACGTTGTTCAATGGAATATAGGAATGTTTTAAACCTCAATATCTGAGTAATTTGTTTTTTTCTTCTTCTTTGAATAACATCATGGTGGATTTTTATCATGAATACATGCTACAGACTTAGTTTATATCCAGTATACCTTCGAGCAAGAGAGCCCTGAGAGAGCGTCTCTGGAAAATAGCTGAGCGGTTTTTCAATTGATTTCCAGTGCCAATATTGAATTTGGTAAACTCTAACTTCAACTCTAACCTAATCTGAATTCCAGTCAGTTTGGCGAACTGAATGAGACGGGTTAACGCTATGCTGTAAATGCCAGCGCCTTCTCAAGTGGCGCATCAATGGATATTCCGGAGAGGAAGTTTGAGTTTTCTGCTCCCACTTGACGCAAAAGCGCGGATTTCGTCACGCGTCATTGACGCAATCAAAAAGTCACGACAAATTCGATACGGATAAGTGCTTCGACTTCTGCTGCCTGCTTTAAGACATCAGCAGCTTCCAGAGACATGCCTGAGCAAAAATCCTGTTCCCACCCATTGTGTTTGAACCTCATTTTTGGATTGGTCCTGCGAAAGGGTCAATGCAAAACGAATATACGAATATATGAGCAGCAAGAAAAAATAATCATCGGAAATCATGAAAATGCGCAATGAGGACCAAACAGAACCAAAAAGACACGACCGCATATACTTGTGGGTTGTTGGTTTGATTATGATTTCTGTTATTATTCCTCTCTGTATGGGGTGAATGTATTCGGCCCCACACGTGTCCTGATGGTAGCTTTGCATGATTTCCACTATCTATACGAATTATTCGGATTTAACAACTGCGGCGACCGTGCACCCGCAACCATTTTCAAAGGTCGCTGGCACTTGATGGGAGCTACGGAAATCTTTGAGAATTTCAACGAATCAGTCGATCAATAAAAATCAAATCAAAACGGAAGCACGATGCAAATTATTTATGTATCTGGAAATTTTGCCAGAAATTATTTTTTCTCAAAGTGAGAATCAAGCGAAATGGGGCCAAATTGGAACATGCTTTAAGAAAGATCGGAATGTTTGCTGAATGGGGCTGTTTGGAGAAGAAGGAATCAACGCCAAGATGGAAGGGATGAAATTACGTTTGAAATTCTGCCAAGAATTCTTTTTTTTAAATGAACTGCAAGAGCTGCAGCCAGTAAAACAAACGACACTGGTTTGGTTTGCTCTCTTATTGTATGGCGCTGGCAGCGTCCAATGCGGAGCAACTGCCGTGATAAAGGAACTGCCGGTCGATAAAGGAACAGAGAATGAGGCACGAAAATTCAAAACATGCCTGCGCCGCTATTAACCCCTTTCCCAAGAATAATTTGAATAATTTGAATTTCCCAAACAAAAATCTCTGATTCTTCACAGATTTCAAAAATTGGACGTAGCGAGCTGCAGCTGCTTGCAATGGCGGTAAAAGTGAAAGAGGGATCGAAGGGATTGAAACTGCTGCGAAAAATGTTCAACTATAATTGGTGGCTAAAATGACTTGGAATTCAGGACGTCCGGTGACTTGTCCAATGGCTTCATTGATTTTCTAAACCCATCTGTCAACCATTTTCATTTTTAAAAAACAAGCCATTTCTCCTCGTTTTGTTTGTTTCAATTTTGTTTATCCAGCTCTGCGAATTCAATCTCAGTTCAGCAATATTATTGTTGCGCAAACATTGATGGAAACATTCTGAACTATACACACCGACTGCTCGGACAGTGTTCGTAAAAAGTGTTTTCCAACGCCTGAACTGCCGAAATAGTCAATGTGCACACACATGAACAAAATTTCCGACAATTTGTATACCTAGATCCAATAAATGTTTGTATAGATGCACTTCAAAGATTTTTACAATCATCGCAATGGCCTAGTTTGTCATATATTTTGTCAAAACTTTGGATCACTCGAAAAATGAATCGAATTTGAATAAAATTGTGTTTGTTGTTTACGTAGTTTCTTCCTGTGAATAATTATGTGTTACAGTCTTACAAATATGCAGATTTGATATTTCAAAGAGAGGCTTGATGTAAACTGTTATAAAACGAGTAAAATTAGAGGCCTGTTCAAATGTTATACAGAGGCTTCACATTTAATTCACAGCACAGATTATAATTCTACGGGTGCGGGAGGTTCTCCGGTTAATGAGTAATCGTGATCGAGGAGGGGATAGGTAGAAGTCGTTTAACGAAAATCTGTCCACAATAAGTGGGCCAACTTCATTTCCAAGGACGCGTTTGTTCGCGAGTGACAAAAAGCCTCTTGTTTTGTTATGTTGGTTAAAATAATTATTCATTCATACCTCCGGTCATTGCTTTCTTTTCAGCCCTGTCAAAAAGGTTTCAATAAAGCCCCACAAACCCAAACAAAAAACACATTTCTTCTTCGTGAGGCCATTAATAATCTATTTTAAAATAAAAAAAAACTATGGCGTTCGTGTTAACAAGTACTTTATACTTGCAATGTTATGGCTTGTTTCCATGACAATACTGGTCATTAGAGCCTATTCCTGGATTATTTAAATTTTTTTCAATTCCACTGTTTCTCCATGGGTACCACATACAATTTAAGAGACGCTGCACAGGCAGAGACATGCGATGGAATTTATGCTTGACACGTCGTTCTCTGCCTCCACGAGTCAGCTGAAGTGACTAGGAGACTGAAGTGGGGTTGGTATGGTTGGTTTTTTCTTGTCTTCTTGTCAAAGGGAGAAAATGATTTGGTGTTTATGACTCTGTTCATATAGGTATCTAGCCTATACACCGCGTAGAAAAAAATTCACTGATCCTGGTCGACTGGGTCGGCTAAAAGATCCAGACAATGTTCGTTACGTCGATTTTTGAGGGTGTCAAAGTTTAAGTCTTTAATTGCAGGAGCAGCTCTCCGCTGGACTTTTTCGAGAGCATTTTTCTCCACTCTTTTGCAGGGATTCCAACAGCACACTGCACACTCACACTCGAGATTGGCAAGCACTAATGATACATAGCATGCTTTTTGCGAGAAGGGGAAGGTTGTTTTAAGTTCCTGATGATGTTGTCAGTTGGGAAGAAGCTTTGCTCATCTCGACAGAAATATGTGCATCCCAGAACAAGATCTTTTATGCATGCATGAATTGCAAATATGAGAAAAACGCTCAATGCGTTTGAACTTTCAGGGAAATTCATTTCAATTCAGATATTTCTTCTTGATATGTAACTTGACAGATTTATTATAGCCTCATATTTCCCAACGTATCCCAAAGCGCTGGATACATGTAAGTATCCATGCATAGCCCGTGTAACTGGTCTGGCTCCCATGCCCCGCAAGCCAAGCAGCATGTTTCAAGACAAGTCTTGGATGCTTAGAAGTATCTTAATCTGGTATTGCTTGACGTGTCCCAAATTTGGATCATTGCCTGAATATGCTATTCAGGCAAGCTAACACGGATTCATCCATACTTCTAGGATGCTTATTATAGAATCCAGCAGAGATACCAGATGAGATACGGCGACAGACTTTGAGATGATTTTTCGCATCCATGTTTCCTTGTCCTCGAGGTAAAAATTCACCATAAATATGGATCCCTCCTCAATATTCATCGGTAAATATAGTGTTATCCTCAAATACCTATAATCTGAAATGAGATGTTGTTTGTCGGCGCTCATTCGTTGGCGCAGGTATTTTTTTAGAAGTTTTACTCGGCTGGGGATCTGGTTGGAGGCCGACGAAGGTCAGGGAGTTGACCTATGCATGCAGCTATCCCTGTCACTTGTCCCTGAGGAACCAATCTCTTTACCACCAGTCCTGACTTGGCGCACCCAAAATGAAGGACTGCCTCACTCACATGGGCTCAAGGCCAGGAGGAGCACAGTCTCACCGAAGAGGCCTAAACGGGTAATGCAGACCAGGATCCATCAGTGGACGGATGATACCAGCATCACCCCCCAGAGTGGCTGGGAGGAAATTTTAATCTTTATGAACATTTTCCAGTCTTAAGAAAAAAACTACAATTCTCCTCCCTTCTACAAGTTCATTCCCCTGACATAGTGGCAGGCTATGAATATTGGCTATAGTTCCAGAAATGAGTGCTTGCGAAGTCTTCCTAAGAAATTTCACTGTTTTCATGAGGGACCGCATAGCAGCCATGGAAAAGGGGTCTTCTTCTGCGTTTCGTCGGCCTCAAATACGTAGCCCCCTACTTTACTCTGAGAATATGAATGATTTTATTCTGTGTAAAGTTGGTTGCTTCTCCGGCCAAAGCTCAGCAGCATGTGGTAAAAAGACCTCCAACTTAGGCCTATATGACGCCATTGAAAATTATTGCCTGATCAAGTTCAAGCTCCTCAAAAAGGCCAATGTCCCCCTCTTGATGTTTGACGATTAAACCTGGTCGATATTCGATGGAATAACAATCATATATCTTCCAATCCTTCCCAAGGAGTTGCGCTAAACACCAGGGGCCTTGCCCTTGCTGAATATAATTCAACTTATTCAGTGAATCTACGATCCTACCAGGGGAACTCACCTTTTGGACTTTGCCTTGATCAAATCTCCCGAACTATTTTGCGGTATGTTACTGTTTCGGCGAGTCGACTTCCTTGGGATATCGCCCTGGGGTTGGTGTGGACTACCTATTGGAATGCATTCAACTCAATTGTCGAGAATGCTAAAGTTGCCTACATTCCCACTAAAATGGTGATCAGCAGACCAACGAAGGAGCCCTGGTTCTTAAGAATTTTGGCCTCTCAAAAACGAAGACTTCGGGTAAAAGTTTATGGCTCTGGAAACTTACCTATCGTCTCTTTTCCCAACCAAAAGGTGGAATATCTGTATGATTATAGGCCTATATCTGTTGGAGGTGCCGTCAACAATACTGGCAACCAATCATAGCTTGTGTGCATGATGCCTGCTGTCAACGAAAAGCAAAATTGTAGTGGAAAAGGCGGTCTCGGCGGCCTTGGATAAGAAGTTGGACGACTTCCGAGCTGTACTGAGAAGTGATCTAATCAATCACTTCAAAGAAATAGTGGAAGCATCCATGGAGCCTTTTTGCCAGCGCTTGGAAGTGTTGGAGTCATCCCTCCAGGGTATGTCCGACTTTAATGATGATACCAGGTCTGAGGTAAATACGAGGAAAGCTCAAGCTGCAGAAGGAAAGTGAAGAAGCGAGCCAGTACTCTCGACGTCAAAATAGTGAGATTTGTGGCATTCCTGTCAGAGCTGGCGAAAACCCTGATGCAATTGTGCAGAAGCTGCTGGCTGATGTTCAGGAAGTGCCATTCGAAGTGGAGCTGGCGAAAACCCTGATGCAATTGTGCAGAAGCTGGCTGATGTTCTGGAAGTGCCAATCGAAGTGGAGCTGGCGAAAACCCTGATGCAATTGTGCAGAAGCTGGCTGATGTTCTGGAAGTGCCATTCGAAGTGGAGCTGGCGAAAACCCTGATGCAATTGTGCAGAAGCTGGCTGATGTTCTGGAAGTGCCATTCGAAGTGGAGCTGGCGAAAACCCTGATGCAATTGTGCAGAAGCTGGCTGATGTTCTGGAAGTGCCAATCGAAGTGGAGCTGGCGAAAACCCTGATGCAATTGTGCAGAAGCTGGCTGATGTTCTGGAAGTGCCATTCGAAGTGGTGCGGGACACCGAAGCGGCTCACCGTGTTCCAACTCGATCAGAATATCGGAAATGCCACTTGTTGTGCGTTTCATCAACAGACGCATGAAATCCAAGTTTCTGGATGCTGTGGCAAGCTCGCTCGTTTGGTTTCCTGTCAACGACCCCAGTCTACGAAAATGAGCATCTGACTTCAGCACAGAAGTGGCTTCTTGGCAAAGCTATTGCTAAGAAGAAGTTGTGCAGTAAGAAATTCGTTTGGACCCAAAAGGGAATGATTTTGGCGTCATCCATCATCATCACTGAGTCTGATCTCTCTAAAATCTGTTAATTTCTTTGGATATTTATTTTGTTACTTTTAACTTGACACCATGAACCAAATCGATGTTCCTATCCAACAAAATTTTTATCTCATCCTATACAGCGCAAGAATTTTCATGTATGTAAATTTAAGTGCCAAACGGAGCAAAAAATCGATTGCCAATTGCTGTATCTGAAACGCACTGGTTTTCAGATATGGAGAAACAATTTTATGGTCTTCCTGGCTTCCTGGATACATATTTGAAAAGCGAAATCGCAACAATCAGCAACGCCGATCTTGTGGGGTGGGAGTTTTTATTTCAGATAATTTACTATCAAAGATAAGGGAGGACATGGCAATAGTTGAGGCAGAAATGTTGTGGATTGAGTTAGATTTGAAGCGATGTCACCCTGCCTTGCTTGCATGGAAAATGTAAAACCGTGTGGTTCTTGGAATTATTTATCGCCCTCCAAACTCGAAACACAAAGTTTCTTTTTTCTTTTTCGCTTAGCGTAAATTATTTTTTTTTTCGATTCGCTTAGCGATTCGATTCGCTTAGCGTATATCTTATCAAAATTTCCGAGGAGGGAAAACTGTGTCTGATCATGGGTGATGTGAATATCGATTTGCTCAGTTATTATGCTCACCTTTCTTTCTATACTGTTCTTTACCTTTTCTTTTAAATTCTTAATTAAGATCAGCAGGGCCAACTTTTCTTGCTTCTTTTCTTGCAACTTTTCCGTTCGGACCGTACGGTCAAAACGGCATTTGCCCAGGGCGCCAAATTGTCCAAGGCGCCATGTCCGGCAAACAAGTCTTGTTTTGTGATGAATTGACTCTGCACCATGTGCTTAGGTACCTGCATATTTTTTCGGCCAATGACTTAAGAAACGGGGTCCTTTTTGTCTGTGGTCATATTCTTTCTCTAACATTCCATTCTGAATCGTGGAACAAAAGCAAACCAGTCCACCCCAATGCATAACAAAGAAGCAGTGGACATTTACCCCAGAGTGACAGCTCTCCATTCTTTGACATTTTACGTGAATTCTGATTGCATCATCTTCAGACTGCATTTATCTTGCGTTCAATAACAGGACTTCTACACTCCCCAATTTGGATACTGATACTGGGCCGGCCGTGAATTCGGCACAAATGACAGTTCTCATTCGGCAACTTGCATTGACCAATGCATTTTTTCCCATTCCGGTGTTGCATTTGTGGACTCTGGAAAGCTCGACAATGCCAAATCATGCATTTCTGATCGCAAAATGACTTTCGCCATGCAATCTGACATTGCGGGCAATTTCAGACAAGAGGAAAATAATATGAGGCATAGATAATAGATTTCCCTCTAAATTCGACAATGAGGAGCTGTTAAGTGTTGCCAACTTTTAGTTTTGGTAAAAAACGATTACAGTGAAAACCTTTTACCATGTTACTGGCAAACTGATAGGAGGCAAAGCATCGGCTCTACGCTGCATGCAATTGATTTGGTTTGGAATAGGGCAAATTAACACACCCACTGAATTTCAAATTTGGTTTGGCGAGAGGTGCAGAAGCTCAAAGAAGTTCGCAACATTGTAGGCCGCCTAGAACAATATTTTGGTGTATTTATAGATACAATTTATAGGCCATCACACTGTGCCACGCGCGTGCACGTTTTTTACCTTTCTCTTTGTTTTTAGCGTTTTCTCCTTTTTGTTTTTTTTTCGTATTTTTATCTTGTAATTTCATTTGTGTTTTGTGCATCTTTGGTAATGCTGTTGCCTGAGTTTTGTCTCAATTAACTAACCCTCATACAGCTGTGAATAATTTATTGTTCTGAATTATTAGTTATTTTAAAAGTATGAATAAATATGTACGAGTTAAACACATCAAGAGCAGGTAAAGAAATGGGAATAAAGTGGTTGTGCAAATCGTGGAAACAGGTTACACAAAATCTACTATGAGGACATAAAGCTACCTACGGAGCTCCCATTGAGGGGGGAAGTGAAGGTGCGAAAAAAAGTGCAGAGAGCCTGCGCCGAAGAATAGGCACAGATATCGGTGGTTGAAGCACCTTGGAAGGGAGAGAGTTCCGCAAGTACTTATTGCTTTCCCTAGGAAAGATGACTTGCCAAATTCTCTCTTGAAATATAACGGCCTCACTTTGAAGGCATGGTCATTTTTCCCGAAGAACGCAGGCAGCTGAATATACTTTGAGAGCTCTTTCCAGCCTCCAGATTCGCAAAGCACTCTAAAAAAGCATAACATGCTCTGGATCTTTCTCCGATCAGCCAGTAGCCCCCACCCAAGCTTAGCAATAATAGCAGAAACGCTGCTCTTTTTTTCTATATAGTCCCCGAAAACAAAGCGAGCAGCCTGCCGCTGAACTCGCTCCAAAGCAGCCAAATGTATCGACAGATGTGGATCCCAAGCCGTGCAGGCATATTCCAAAATTGGCCTTACGAGCGATAGATATGCACGCTCGCGAATTTTGCTGGAACATTTCCTGTAATTCCTTTTAATGAAGTACAGCGCTCTCCAAGCCTTTTTGGTGACCGCCGCAATATGACTGGACCAGTCAAGTTTGTTTGAAAATTTGACTCCCAAATACACAACTTCTTTACTTGCTATACTAGTCGAACCCCATTAAGAAAGTATTGAACATCCACCTCACGAACAGCTCTTGAAAATCTGACCAGGGCACACTTCTGTGCATTTAAACCCATTTTAGAACCTCTCAGAAATTGACCTCAGGTCTTCCTGGAGGAAATTTTGATCAGCAGGCGAGTCTATCTGCCTGTACAGCACACAATCATCGGCAAATATACGAACCTGAGACCTAATCCCTTGTGTTAAATCATTTATGTACACAATAAACAACAATGGACCCAAAATGCTACCTTGGGGGACGCCGGAAGAGACAGAAAGAGGCTTGGACATGCGATCCCCAACCTTAACTACCTGAGTTCTGCCAGAGAGATACCCCACCACCCAGCGAAGCGTGACAGCATCAAGACCCATATACGCCAGTTTCCGTAACAATATCGAGTGGTTAACAACATCGAAAGCTTTAGCAAAATCAATAAAGACCGCATCTACTTTCTTACCGGCATCCAGTGCCGTGACCAAAGTTTGACTGAATGCCGTAAGCTGAGTACTACAAGAAAAGCCGGTCCGGAAGCCATGCTGCGCTGCGGACAGGACAGAACAGATTCCAGAAAGCTGCGAACATGTTTAGCTATAAAGAACTCCAAAATTTTTGAACACGACTCCAGAAGGCTTATTGGTCTATAGTTTGATGGATCAGCCCTTTTTCCTTTCTTAAATACGGAAATCATAACAGCTTTCTTCCACTCACTCGGTATGTTCCCTTCAACTAGACATTCATCAAACAAGAAATACAAATACTTTGCAAAAATGTTAGGTAACAATTTCAAGAGGTTAATGCTGACAGAGCTAGGATTTTCAGCAACTTTAGCCTTCATTTTTCCGATGCGCTTGATTATCATAGCTTCAGTTATAAGAGGCCCTCCACCAGGGGCAAAAAACGGACCAGAAGGTAAACATGGGGCATCACTGGAAGCGAAAACCTTTGCAAACGTGCTGTTAAGAAGTTCTGCTTTCTCCTCACTACTGTAGACCAAACTGCCACTGCCCGAGTCAAGTTCAAGGGCCGGTATCTGTGCACGAGTTCAATGGTTGTAAAGTGTGTGGTCTCATTTGATAATTAAACCCCGTTCAAATTCTTGTGCATAAAATCTTCTTCATTAAATACAATTAATTTCTTATTTTGATTCTCGAGCTGAGATTCCATGGCCCTGAAGGTTCCCCAAGCCAGAAATTATCCTAATTTTCGCCACCCCACCGAAATAGGTCATTTTGCGATCCATCCGTAGCTGCCGAAGACGATTAGACTTCATCGTCCAATCCCCTGGACATACTCGAACAGATAAATAGATGTATTCCAAAAATTCCAATTGCCAAATGCATGAAAAAAACCATCAATCACACTTGACTTCAGACGATTCCATCTTCCACATTCCATTTCGTTTTCAAAAGATACGACACGATAGATGCTTTATACACACATGATGAAAACTGCAGTGAACATGCACCGAGTAGAGTACGTTACTTCATTCGGAGGAAAGCGCCATACAAAGCCAAGCAAGGCAATGCCAAAAATTTCAAACTAAGAAGCGGCGAAAAAGAAAGTGAACGGGATGTAAAAGAATAGAAAAAGACGGCCTCGAGATCGAAATTGCCTTTGCCTTGCTTCATTTCGCTTCTTGTGTTTTTTCCCAAGTTAGAAACCGCACTGCTCTGATTTATTTCTTAATTTAAATTCCTTTGCGGTTCTTTTTTATTTCCCTGCGAAGTTCCCGTCCCTTTACAATAGAGGCCTGCACTGTTTCCTGTGACTGATTAACGAAAGAGTTCTTTGCATCAGAATAGAAACGAAGGTAATGATTCTTGAAATTGTGAGGACTCCATTTTGAAGTAGAAGCTAAAATTTTCAATGTGCAGTATTGTGCTCTTAATTACTTCTTTTGTTTGGATAAATGGATTGCGATTTGTTTTTGTCAGTCGAATTAATGCTATTCCACCGACAATGTCTTCATGATCTTCCATCCAGTTCTCTGTTTGATTTAAATAATAAAGCACCTACACACCTAGCTGCCTGCCTGACAAACGGTCATAGCACAAAACGACAGGTGAACATTTTCGCATCAGATGCATGTGCATGGGGATGCTTTATGACTGGGCTGTGCCCATTGCAGCGGCAATGTGTGCACCGAAAATGAATGGACGAATTTTTGTTTGCTCAGCGGACCACTTGTCGTCCAAAACCGCAAGATTAAGGAGCACACAACCTTCGTAGATACAGTGAAAGAGTTATGGTGGAGAACTGTGCAGTTGCCGTTCAAGGACGGTACAAGGTTTGATGATGTGCGTTGTGAAACGATACCCGATAGAATAATGGCGGTGTAACTCTGGGGGCCTCCGGCGAGCTCACTTCAAGGGAAAAAATCGCTTGTGTCTTCACCAACGAATGGCTCACTTCTGCTTATCGAAACACCCACGCACCTCTAAAAAAAACGGCGAGCATCATCGAGATCGGCAATAAACAAATCTGACAACCTGCGCAAATTTGCAAAGCCAAGACACCTGGAATTTCCATCACTCTCTCCAAAAATCGCAACACTCCTTCGAGGCGGAGCTTCTTTTTAATTTGAATTTAGCCACTCAAAACAAGCACCAATTCGGGTATCTCTCAGTATCCCGCATCACAGAATTAAATAATTCCTACACACTGAAACTTTTTGCAAAAGTGAGCCATGAAATCACTTCACAAACTCAATTTCCCAAACAAATCAAATCACACCATAGGAACGCATTCCTTTCCCCCAGGATGAATTTGACCTCTCACTCAAAATTATGAAACAGATTTCTTCAAAAGACCAGGCTTAACTGTTTATTTACAGACATTTTAAATTGTCTCCAGCCATTTGTAACGAAAACTAAAACTCTGAAATGCAGCTAACATCAAATAAAAATCTGTGAACAAAATAAATTTCCCCCCCCCACACTCATACTCACATACACCTGGACAAACACAAATGAAACACAGTTTAAAAAGAAAGCATCAATGAAATCTTACAGCAAAGCCGGCATGACTAGACCAGGAAAACCCAACCTAAAACCCCTCATCGCGATCATTAGCACTACCTTGCCCTATTGGCACATTCCTACTTACCTACTGGCCAGATATCTCATTAAAGGGACAGGGACTGCAGTGGGAAGTACAGGGCGCAACTGAATGAACAAAGCGATCAGTAGCCGTACGTTGAATCATCGGGCCATACAGCCAAGCTGTGGGAATGTAGTTTCTATGTTTGAATTCAGCAGCTGTATCGGCAACAGCATCTGCAACTGATCATCTGACCTTTCAGTTGTCCGAAATCAGTTCAAAGTTCGTCTCAGGTCATGAACTTGACAGCCAGTGTTTGCTGTCAACTGACTGGCACCCACCAACAGCTTTAATGAACCACCACAGTTCTAGGTTTTTCTGTCTCTGGAACTCCCAACTGTCTCAAGGTGACAGCATTTCAGCCTTTGTGTGTGTGCTGTGTCAGAGAAACAACGTTCTGCCCAATCGAATTAACTGGAGATCTCCCCAAACAGTTCTTAAGATCTTACTTGGAGCCGAAGTTCTTAACATCAACGGCAGCCATTTTGATTTCCATCAGGAACATGTCGCACCAGGATCAGCAATCGGCAATATCAGCTTGGCGAACGCAGAAACTTAATAACATACCAGGTACCTCGAAGAAACTATTCCTCCAAACTATAAGTTCATGACAAAATAATTTCAGGGTAGCGAAAATCAGGAACATAACAGAAATTCCAGCAAACCGTTGCAAACAGAAAGCCTGCTGCTCTTCTCCATGGCCAAACGACAAAAAGCCCCGTAAAAAGTCAGCTCAGCACCAGCTCGCAACTCCTCTCTCACGTCTGGCACCCAAAAAGTAGCCTCTATCCCAGTCCTGAACTCTCTTCCCAGTCCCATTAAATGACGTCAGAGGATGCCACCAATCACAATGTGACCGACGACCAATCACGTTGCGACAGACGCCCAAAATCCCGAAATTCACTTTGCATTCCTAAAACATGCGCACTATACATTCTCAAAGAGAGCACATTTCGGGAGATCGGCTGATTTCCCGGCGTATCAATACACGCAGATATTACAAACGTTTTTGAAATGCCCGATCAAAATGAAGTTCCCCCCATTTGCAATTTTCTGCTTTATTCCGCTTTCATCCTCTGCGCCAAGCGACGTGTTTTCCCACAGTTGGAACCAGAGTAAATTCCCTTGAAATCCTTGAGAGTCGCGGCCTCTTCCCCGCTCAAAAACAAAAGGAAGCTGCCATGTCAGGTTTTTTCTGGTCAATAAAATTGTCGAATGGTGCTCAAATTCAACGATTTTGGTATTTTTGAAAGGCGGAAGGCTTCCTCTACAACTCTTCGCAGGTTGCAACCATGTTGTAACGGAAAAAATTGCACAATCTTTGAAAATACCTGGCAGGAATCCGGAATTTTATAACACCGAAATTCGAGCACTTTTGTTCCTCAAATGATTTCAGAGTTATACCCGACTGTTTTTAATAATACATGTATGAAAGCGCCATATACATGAAAAGCCTCATTTTTCAGCTTCATGTGGTGCACCACATGAAACCTCGCTTTGTTCAGGAGAAATTTTTACTTTAGGAAGTGCCCCGCTAAAATACGTGGAATTGATTATCTTGCCTTAGTTAAGCCTATTTTGGAGTATGCATCTACGTCCTGGGGACCCCATTTAGTTTGCAAATCTGCGTCATTGGAACGCATCCGGCGCCGTGCCGCTCGCTTTGTTGTTGGAGACTATCGAAGGAAAAGCAGCGTGTCCACAATGATTTCTCATCTTGGCTGGCCGACATTGGCTGCCAGGAAAATGAGGTCGGG
>JASGXE010007677.1:0-30932 GCA_030068105.1 Sinentomon sp. SZTP_YWyxl | reverse complement strand
ATGCCAAAATTGATGACGTCACAAATTCAGACGACGGGATTGGCTGTTGCGATGCTGCTGTGCGCGGAAGTGGATTGGGAAAAAATATGCCGGAATAACGTCTCATTTTTCCGACTTCTAAAAATTCCGCCGAATCTAGTTCCAGACGAAATTCAGCTTCAATGTGAAAGTAGGGGTTAGGTTAAGTCAGGGGTAGGTTTCACTTTGGTTAGGGTTTGGTTACGTTAGGTTGCGGGGAAAGTTGGGTCAGATGTTGGTTGGTATCAACGTGCCTTCTTTCTACTTTCACCTTTCATCTTTCAGCTTTCAGCTTTTACCTTTCACCTTTCACCTTTCACCTTTCACCTTTCACCTTTCACCTTTCACCTTTCACCTTTCACTTTTCACCTTTCGCCTGTCACCTTTCACCTTTCACATTCACATTTAGACCGTCCGAAAATAAATCCTGCAACCCAAATGATCGAGAACGTGAGTCAAAATGTGGCAATCCAGTCACAGATTCACTGATCACTCCAAATTCATGTTATTGGTCATCAAAGACTGCCATCTCCAGAAATACGATACAATATTAGCCACATCACCTGCCACTTGATGCTTTACTTTGCTGTCAAAAGCTGCTGATGCGTTTTCCTCACATATTTATTCAGGTTGCTGAAAGGGAACACTGCAGATAACAATTGTTTTCACGACGATTGCTTGTGTTCGGCGATGCTTTTAAGTCAAAGCAGGTGGCTGCAGTGTGAAGACAGGAACTATGGGTAGTACCACGCTCTACCCACTTGTTCTTCAATTGGAGCACCTTCTATCTACTTGCTTGGAGGATCGATACCGCCTAAACTGCCATCTGCAGCCAATATTGTCACCAGTTCCGAAATGTGGGCATACACGTTTTCAACGCGGTGGTCAGAAAAAAAAAAACAATAAAAAAGTTTTTTGCGGGCATTCGACGGTTGGCACAGAACTCGTAGATTGGAGAATCTGGTGATGCGACATCGTCAAAAAGAATAAACAACAAGTTCACAGAATAAAACTCACAGAGTTGATCTTTCGACATGTCACCATGCCAACATCATTTGGTCAACTCAAAGTTGAGCTGACGGTGGCGAAGAGAGACGTCGTAAGATTAACTCCGTAAGTTTCATTCTGTGATTGTGTTTCAAAAATTTATGAGATATGCATATCGCGTTAGTCTTCCAGATACAAAAAACCGTTGTCTCCTCAATTTGCGTCGATCATAGCCAGCCGGCGCGAGAGCGGTCTTGGCAGGTTTTGATATTTTTGGCGGGAAATCGATAAGAACAAGAGGTACTCGTAGTTACTTCGGCAGTTCAAAAAGTGTGTTTTAAAAACTTGCCAACAGTCCCATCGGTCCCTTATGACCCATGTCTCCTTTTGGACCTGGCAGACCCTGAAAAAAGAACGGGTTGTGATTGTGTATTGAAGAAACATAGACAAAATAAAACGGAAAAAACTGCCGCAAGATGAGAATCGTGGTTTGAATTTACACGCAAAGGAAACGGCGATGATCCTGAGATCCTGGTTCGCTCAAATTCGATTGACTTTGCATTTTCACTCTCGGTGTGTTTTTTCTCTTGGTGCATTTTTACACTTGGTGCATTCTGAACGTTTCGCCAGAAAACAGGTTTCGAATGCAAACGCCGTTTGCTATTCGATATATTCTAGCCAATAAAGTGACGTAACAAACTGATGCCAAATTTCAAGGTATTTCTAGTGGATATATAGCAATTTTTCACTGTTCTTGAAATGTCTTACAATCATTTTGTGGCATTGCTAACACAAAAATAGTTGAAATTGATATCAAATTTTTTGTGGAGTTCTTATGCAAGGTTTGGAGGCGCTTTGCTGCGATTTTCCGTTGTCGCAATCGAAAAACGTCTTTGCCCTGTTCATGAGCCAGAACCCTGTCCAAAACATTTTTTGTCGCTCTGATTTGTACTGGGTGTTTATCAACCCAGATGTTCATCAAAGCTCTGAACAACAAACGGATCAGGAGTTACTGGACCATTATGATGATTTAGATAATCTTTTCAGATCATTTCTCGGTCATATAGATTATCATCGGATGATGCAGGCCAGTCAGGGTCAGCCATGGCGCAAATGACCCCAAAAACCGCTTCAAAACATTAAAATGATTGCGAACAAACTAACCGGCGGTCCGTCGGATCCAGGTGATCCTGCCTCACCCCTAAGTCCTTGTGGTCCTGTTTGACCAGCTGCGCCTCGCTCTCCCGGGAAGCCCCTGTCACCTCTGCCACCAATCGGACCTGGCAATCCCGGCGGACCTGCGGATCACAGATTGGATAGATTGAACACTGGCAAAACGATGCTCGAAAGTCAATGTGCGTTTGTGGAATGAATCCCAGTAGACAATCTAAGTGCTCTCTGGTTGATTTTTGGGAAAATCCCATCGTCAAACGTCGATGAGCTGATTGCAAGTTTGGGAATACGTAACTCCCAGTATAACCAATATCGGAGTGTAATTGCAATTCCAGGAACGAAAACGAAAATGCAGATGGATTGATTGAATAATGTTCGTAATTGAATGCAACGGATTGATTCATATTCATCAAGAATATTTTAAGAATATTTAATATTTAAGAATATTTTAAGAACAAATTCATCAAGAATATTTTAAGGCCTCATTCATCAAGAGATTTTAAGCTTGTGCGACTCGATTGGTGTCCTTTCCTCCTCCCAACACGGTTTCCGTCGAGGATTTTCTTGCACAACTCAGCTCTTGGAATTTGTTGAAGATATTGCAGAGTCACTTGAGGCTAAATATCCTTTGCACGCGGTACTAATAGATTTTAAGCAGGCCTTTGACCTGATTCCACATCCCTTGTTGCTGGCTAAGTTACGCTCATACGGGTTCTCACTCTCCCTTTTGTCACTGCTGGAAAACTATCTCTCCAACCGGCGATTTTCTGTTTCCATTAATGGCGCGCAGTCAAATTTATCAAAACATATACTCTCCGGCGTCCCACAAGGAAGTGTTCTTGGGCCCCTTCTTTTTATCCTCTATATAAATGACCTCCCGTTAGCTCTGAAATGTAGGATCAGAATGTTCGCTGACGACGTTGTCATTTACTCCCGCATATCTGGGCGCGAAAATGTTCAAAAGATGCAGGCCGATCTTAAAGCAGTTGATGATTGGAGTAACCGGTGGGGATGATTCCCAACCCAAGCAAATGCTCTTGGATTGAATTTCGCCGCGGAACTACAGCTGACTTTACAGCTGCACCACTATACAGCCTCTCTGGCCAGCCAATTACACGCTTGCATACTGTAAAATATCTCGGTGTTTACATTGACAGTAAACTTTCGTGGCGTCCCCATGTCGAAACAATCTCCTCCACTGCACGCAAGACCCATGGTTATATCTTCAGGAATCTTCGCCATGCATCTTTAAAAGCCAGGCTCCTTGCGTACAAAACAATTCGTACTTCCTCAGTTGGAATACGCATGCGAAGTGTGGGACCCGTATCTCGTGTGTCATGCGTCCACATTAGAACGAGTCCAGCGACTTGCTGCGCGAATTATTTCTGCGGATTTTCGGCGCGAAACTAGACTTTCAAACTTGCTTACTACCGTCGGTCTTGAAACTCTTTCTGAACGCCGTAAATCTAGGCGTATCTCACTTTTCTCGGACATCCTTTCAGGACGGTCACCGTTAAAGCTCCCAGACACTTTTTTTGCGGGTAGAAACTGCGCGACGGACTCATTTGAATGTTCAGATAAGAGGGCCCATCATCCGATTTGATCCATATTTCCATTCCTTTTTTCCATGAACCGCTCGGGACTGGAATGCTCTAGACTATCATTTTCAGATGTAGGCAAACCGATCGGATGACAAATGCTGACCTGTGAACACCGGGACACTTTGCTGAATTTTAAAACAATTTTACCTTTCCTTTGCGATCCGGTGAAGACTTTTCATTGTTTTTTTAATCCTTGAACTGTAAATATTTTATTGTATGACGTGTCATCATTTGACTAGATGCCAATAATAATAATAATAATTATTATTATTCTATGGGGGACCCTGTTTTGAACCAGCATATTTTGCTGTCGGGGACCCCTGAGCTCGTTTCAAATACACATGAGAATTTTAAAATAGTTGTGCTTACTTTCAAAATTTGAGTGTTTCATCTACATTGTTAAAATTGACGACTTTTGCACACTCACGTTTTGTTCAATTTATTGTTATTTGGAAATATGAAATTTAAATAAAATAAAAAAAATTCCTCTCCTAAAAAAATTCAAGCTTGGGAATACCAGGTGGAGGTTTGGAGTTATCAAAAGATTAATCACACTAACTGAAACTGGGACTTCAACATTTCGGAAACAGTTTGCTATCCGACAACCAAATGGTGTCATTAATAGTTATAAAAATCGAAAATTATTTCTTACCTTGAAGTCCCACCTCTCCATCTTTGCCGGCTGCTCCAGGGTTACCGGGTGTTCCAGGAAGGCCCTGCAAGTGAAATGATTCGCTTAAATAAATCAACGTGTTGGATCGTGAATGTTCCGCTCTACAAAACGCCTTGACAAGGTGTTCTGTAGAAATTCATAAGAAGTTTGTATGTTTGCGCTGGCCATGACCGAAAGATGCGTCAACTGTCTGGCTGCATTCACACTCCCAGGCGGAAGATAAAGACACGCCTTTGCTGAAATTCGAATTCTGCCCCTCACTGGCTAACTTGAGCGTTTGAAGTCAGCTTCACTTTGCGCACTATACGATCTACTCACTTTGTACTCAGTCTATATTTTGTGTTCCCTTATCACTGTACTTAATCTAGTGTACCTATTTCGTTTGTCACTTTGCATCCAATCTATGTATATGCTTGAGGATGTTGGGAATATCATGATTTCACAGTTGTGTTTTATTGTTCAGATCTGGCTGAGATCAAGGGCGCAGATCCATGCTGAATATTGGGTGGGACGATGTGGAAAAGTTGGTGGACAATGCGTTACGCGAAGCGCAACGCCGGGGGAGGGGTTCGGGGAGGGGGTGTCCCCCTCCCCGAAGGGTAAGAAATTTTGAAAAACTGGAACCTGAAATGGTGCTCAGAATGCTCAATTTTTTAAAGAACTGAGCATTTTCCTCGCATTCCCCGTTTTCTGAGTTGAATGACAACGTCAAATCTGTCAATAATGTTGTCTTTTCAAATCTAATTTGCTGCTAAAAACACGACACGACCAAACAACCACGAAAGCGCAGCCATAAATGATGCTCATCATTTATGGCTCTGACGAAAGTTCAAAAGCTATCGCATCAAAAACTGGACTCAACGATACATCACTTCGTCATTTCAACTTCTATTTTCGATTTCAATAATTCAAGACTCAGAATTTTCTGTGTTGCCTTCGTCAACTGTGCCCTTGTGTGTTATTTTCGTGAACTGCCGCTGGAATCACGTCCCTTTCAACAACCAGGGCCGGATTTAGGCATAGGCCGACAGGGCCCAGGCTCACGGGCCTGCGGTATCTGGGGCCTACGAAAAAGTTGCGGGGACCCTGTCCGACAGAAGTGTAAGAAATTTTGCACTTTCAGCACTCATTTTGGCCGCTTTCCGGCCTTCTGGGAAGTGCAAGTCCACAATTTGAAAGCAACAAATTTCATGTTATATGTTGCACTAAGGTGACGCAAACGGTAAGTTTCTTCGATGTTCGAAGCACACAGTTTGTTCAGCTTTGTCTAAACAATTCACATCTCTTGAATTATTGGGTGGGACAATTCATGTCTTTAACAATATTGGGGGGACGTGTCCCCCCTGTTCCCCCAGGATCTGCGCCAATGGCTGAGATTCAGTTATTTAATGCTTCACAGGACTAACCGGTTTGTGAAAAGCACTAACTTGAAATCCTCGTGGTCCGGGTGACCCTGGTGGTCCTCTTGGTCCATCTTGTCCGGCTGAAAGACAGAACATGCGTATTTTAATTCTAATTTCGAACGAACGTCACCATGATCTAATTTGACAACTGAAAATTTTGACAACTGACAATTTTGGATTGGAATGGGTTTAGGACGTGATTCTCGATAATATCACATTACCTTACTCTCAAGATCGCACCAATCCCACTCATTAATTCTTTTTTTAAGGTTCTGACTTTGATTGTTAAACTGTCTGCGTCTTTGTAATGTTTCCTTTATTTCGTCTCTTTGTGTTGTTTTTATCATCTCTGACTGCTGCTGATTGCAGCTCAATCTTGCTCCACCCATGTCTTTGTGGATGCTATTGTTTCAAATAAATAAATAAATAAAATAAATAAAATGCTTCAAAATTGTTTTACCCAATGCAACTGAACTTGTGAGTTCAGGAGAAAAAAAAGTAATGGAACCCATTTCTGGAAGTCGTGCAACAATAATGGCCTTTTGGATTTTTCACCCTTGAATTTCGCGAATTCGAATTTCGCGAATTCGAATTTCGCGAATTCGAATTTCGCGAATTCGAATTTCGAAAACGTTTGAGGTTTCACTTTTTTTCTCGGAATTCCTCGAATTCGAAAGAGTCAGACGAAGTCGCTGCGAAATGAAAATTGTGTTTCTTTTAACGAAAAAGAAAGGCAGGCAGAAAAATGTGCCGTTTCTTCTCATGGGAAGTTGAAGTAAACATAAAAACGATCTCTCTTCGCATTGCTGGTTTGGCTGGGAACGTTCAAACAGGTACTCATCATTTTTCGTCATGTGGTTCTTCTATGAGCGACGGTCGTTTCTCATAATCTTAACATGATCGTACATATTTTAGAGTTGAAAATGGCTGTTCCCTGGCCCCCTTTAAACTGCAATGGAGAGTGTGCGAAGCCTTTCATGACTGATCAACATACCCAATCCTGGAAGACCTGGTGGTCCTGATACACCGTCCTTCCCGGCATCACCTCTTGGTCCTTGTGGACCGACAGGACCCGGCTCACCATCCTTGCCTCGTTCACCCTAATTACAGAGGTGAAAACAGGAGAAAATCCACTGACAGGAAGCACGTGCCAACGAAAGATACTTGATTTAACACCCAGAAAAGGAAGCATGCGTCAATGAAAAGACACTTGATTTTACAGTCAATGTCGATGGGAGGGATGGGCCAAACTGGCATGAAAACACTTGTGCAAGGCTGCATGAAAATACCGTGATGCTGCTATGTTGGCCATTTTGCGTGGCCAACATGCTGCTATGTTGGCCACGACAAAAGAGTCATGGTGTTTGTTTGGCATGGGTGTGATCAAAATAACGGAATTTTCGTTTTTTTCTCAGTCGTTTGTCGTCATTCATCGGATGAGCTGGTTCCAGAAATGTGTTCTCGGAAAATGTGCACTCGGGTCGAAACTGTCGAGACACCATAAGAACTGGTGGGAAACGCGGGATGCCTTTGCTCATTCCCGCCTATTTCAACAATGTTCGCAGAAATCCGAGTCTTGCGAACATTGTTGAAAAATAAATAACGATGAATAAGCCGACCCCTTGAGGCCTGCTGTAAGAAAAATTGTGGACCTTGTTAGTCTTACAAGCCCCACTTAATTTGCGGCAATAACAATTGCAATTGGGCTAAATAAGAATTAGGCTCACCACCAACCCTTGTCTCCTGGAAGTCCAATTGGCCCTGGCAATCCTTGAATTCCCTGAAATGTTGTAAGAAAAAGCGAATTCAACATTAAAGTTACATCCTTTTAAAATTTTTGGCCGCAACCTTTCCCAATTTTTAACGAACCAACATCTGTCAAAAGTCATGGGGAAAACAACTCGAGCCGCAATGTCCTTTCGATATTTTAATATCAAAAATGAGATCTCTTGTCTCTTTGAGGGGCACAAGTTTGCCTTGTAAAACTTGGGCAAAAGTCACCGAATGCTTTCCAACGTGATGACCGTCCAAAATCTGTGGCCCTTTAAAGGGCCAGAAAAACTTCTGATCAATCTTTATAATTGCATCGCAGTTGAGAAATATCGGGAGGTTGCTATTCATCGCACAAGTTGCAAAAATGTGTTCTCATAAGTTGGTTGGCAAACAGTAACTTCATTGCAATGCCACTGATTTGTTCGAATCAAAATCAGGAAAATCAAGAAAGGTGAGAGAAATCATGGAATTGAACTTTAAGTGAGGTGCGGGCGGACGACTGCGTCTGTTAAGTATCAACAGGAATAAAGCATTTTACAAACCTGAACGCCTTGGTCGCCGGGTTTGCCATCTGCTCCGGGTGGTCCTCGTTCACCAGGCGTTCCTGGTTTTCCAGATGGCCCTGTCCGTCCTTGCAAACCTCGAAGGCCCTGCGGAACATGGGAACAATAAAGTTGCGACAATTCAATGGTCGGTCGCATGGGCACGCTCCACGGAGGACTTCCATCTTCAGCCGATGAAAAATGTCGGTTTCGAAAAAATCGTTTCTCCAAATGGGATTTGCACATGATCAGAGATGCAAGATTATCGCAAGTTTCCAGCTTGCTCCTCATTGAAACTCGGTTCTTTCAGCAGTTCTTAAATCCAGTTTCTCACTGGAAAAACAATCACAGCTGTGAAAACAGTTACACATTGCAGTTCCACCTTGTTGCTGCACCCGTTTGAATTCCTCTACAAATTCAGGCTTTCTTGCACATTTTTCCATGACCCTCGATCTTGAAGGCTCGAATGGAGGTAGAATTCTATAGAATTCAAGTGTCAATCTTTAAAAAAAAGACCCCTTAGCCTTCCAATTGGAACACGAAAGGAAATATCTGCTGGAAAGCATTTGACCCTTTGCGGTGTTCCGAGACCTTGTGCTGCTTTCCTTAAGGGTTTCTTACCTGCAATCCATGCGGCCCTGGCCGACCTGCTTCACCATCCTTGCCCTGTTTTGAAAAACAAACGACAAAAATCATCAAACGCTTTTTTTTATAAAACCCAACGAAAAGTGAAAGGGTTCAAAACAATTTGAGGTCAACATGGCATATTATGAAAAAGCCGTAGCTAGCTTGGGCCTGTTTCACCATTAGATGCATACCGTTTATATACCGTGGATGGATACCGAAGCGGCCTTCCACGCCGGTATAGGGAGGCCAGGATAATAGGTCAGACTGAGCTGACATTTCGTAGTTTTTCACAAGAAGTGCGGTATGGTTGTAAGTGCGTATTTCACCATCTGCGGAATGGATAGTAAAAAAAACATGACAATGGCATGAGGGAACAAAAGAGACGGGAGTGCTTCAATGCTCTATGCTGTCATGAAACAAGTTTTTCTGGATTGAACTCTGCAATCATATAGCAGCTCCATGTGCAGTGGCGCCGACAGCTCTCTGGGATTGGGGGGGATGAGACTAAAAAGGGCATCAATTTTTCGGGACATGGGGGCAACACCGGGGAAAGGCAATGTCGTTCCCGTCGAAGCGTTGCGCAACGCCGGGGGTGGGGTTCGGGGAGGGGGTGCCCCCCTCCCTGAAGGGGGAAAATTTTTGAAAAAAAATGGAACCTCAAGAGGTGCTCAGAATGCGCACTTTTTGAAAAAAAAAAACTGGCACATTCAATTGCGCGTTTCTTCATTGCAAATTCCAACTTCCAACTGGTGCGAACATCACACAAAAATTGGAGAAATATACCGATTGACAAAAGTCGGCCAATTGAGGGCATCGTGGGGATAATTAGGAATTCAACAAAGGGTATTTTAACGGGGGATGAGGCAAGCGCAACAATCCCCCCCAGAAAATAACTATTTCCAGTATTGGGGGGATGCATCTCCCAACCCCCCTGTGATCGGCGCCCCTGTACATGTGGATACGCGAACTTCCGGAACGTTTAGCGGGCCTTGTGGGCAAATACCAAGCAGTAGGTTGACGACAAGCAATAACAGGTCACCAACTGGTAGGTTCGGGAATTTTGAGAAGGGGGGCAATGCGCAAATTTCGTCCCGGAAGCGCATTTTATTAATCTATTATACGAATCGGGGGGCATATCCCAATTTTCGCGTGGACAAAAATGCGAAATAAAGCAAGCCTAACCTAGAGAGTTAGGCTTGCTTTATTTTCCCTAACCAGCCTAACCTACCCTTACTTGACCCACCAAACCTATTCTAACCTAACCAAACCTTATTTTCTTTGTTCACACTGTTTTTCGCAGTATTTGTGGGTCGGGAATACATGGCTGCTGGTTGCAAAGCTGTCCCGAATCACGAACCGGGAGGTCTGCCAGACTTTACATTCGGTGTGGGAGGGGGGGTTATAAAACTAGTGGGAGATGTCAGCGAAAAAGACATTACTCCAGATAGGGATTCACAAATTTCTGGAGGGTGCGCATGTCTGGAGGTTGGGGGGGGGCAAAAATTTCTGACCAAGAATAATCCTTTGAACGACACAATTCGGAACAAAGAAGCCTGCAGCAGTGTGTCGATCAAACGCCAACCTTTTGACCCTGCGGTCCTGTGGAGCCACGATCTCCATGCTGACCTGTAAAAATAAAAGGAAACAAATTGAATGACCACGTGGAAGCTACAAGAATAATGCACGCAAGGGCGACTTGGCGAAATTTAAGAAGGGGAAAGATTTAAAAACCAAAAATGAAAATATCTGAAGGGGTCAGCGCGTTATTTCATTTTGAGCGGTTATGGAGGGAGTAGAGAATTCCCCTTAAAATCATTTCACCTGTTTGGAAATCGGTGGGTTCGACCGCAGCTTTAGTGAACAGCCAGAGCTTCAAGTTATAGCGAAAACTAGAGCCGCGTGCGGTCGCGGCGAGACTGAGCGACCATACCTCTTCCGCCTTTGTCGCTGGTTGGGGTGATATGGAGAATGGAAAAAACTGAGAAAAAACTTGAAATGTCAGAAGTACTAACCTTTTGGTCCTGCAGCTCCATCAGGGCCGGGCAAGCCCCTCAATCCAGGTGGGCCTGATAAAATAAAAAAGGGGTTGGGTATAGTGGTATTTTAAAAATGTGGGTGAGCATTGGCTCAAAAACACAACCACAAGATGCCCAAATTGTTGAGCTGAAACTCTGTCAAAAGTTGCGAATAACCAAGTCTTTCTGCAGCGCGTGAAAACTGCTACAAGCCTCGTTGAAATTGGACTTCATTGTCCTGACCTTCGGATTCTCTTCGATATTCGCAAAGTTTTGGTGGATCCTGTGCAGTCTGTCCGAAAAATTTGGCAAGATATTTGACAACCTTTGACAAAAATTACGCAACAAATTTAACAAACATTTGGTAAAAAATTCTGCAAAGCATTTGACAAAAAAAATGGGCAAAAATTCCTCGAAAATTGAGAGAAAATTTGACAAACATTTCGTGAAAATTTGGCAAATTTCGGTAAAAATTCTGCAAAAATTTGTAAAGATTTGGCAAAAAGTCGGCAAACATTTGGCTTCTGTGGCATTAAAAGAGGCAGGTTTGAAATGTCAAATTTTCAAAAAAAAAATTAAATTTTCATGTGTTTAAACTTTTTGGGGGCAACAGATGGTAGACGACCATGTTATTTGCTCAGCAAAAACACTTACCTCTTTCACCAGGCGGCCCTCCAAGTCCAGTTGGTCCCCTTGGTCCCCTTTTGCCACGTTTCCCGGCACTTCCTTGCAATCCCGGCTGTCCTCGTGGTCCCACACTTCCAGTTTCACCCTTCATGCCAGCTTCTCCTTTGAATCCTCGTTCCCCTGTGACGCCCTGTAGGAGGAGAGAAAGAGAAAAGCTTATTGCTTGATTTTCAATTAAATATCTTACAATTTAATCAATTTAAATTGCAATTTAAACAATAATTGATTGTAATATAAATAAATTGATCAATTTATTAATCAATACAATAACATTTTTTATAAATAAATTAATAAAGAAATTGAACTCCTCTCCTCGACTACAAATTACCCGCCAGTTTGATGAGAGAGATCAGGTTCAGCTGAGGAGGTGGTGCGAACGGTAGGGAGAAGCTCACTCTGGCCTGTGCATCAAAATTGTGATTCTTTGTGATTGCCTGAAACATCTGCTTGGAGGTTAACGACTGGCTGAATGGTTGATTGATTTGTGCAAGAATGCTCTGGGTCCCTGTATTCGCAAGAAAAAAAATATTTTTTTTCTTACCGAAAGCTATCTATGAACCTGGCTAACACTGTCCCCTCTCGGCAAAAACTGTGTACGCTGGGAGCCCCGGCCTGCCATCTAAAGTCGCGGCAGGATTTGTAAACTGGCGTCCCGGAAGTTGGTGATACGAAATGTCTCTGTTGATTGTAAAATTTAATCGAAAGAATAAAAGGCAGGCGCAGAGAGGTAAACTAACTGAAAGCACCTTTTGTTACAGATGTGGAACAGTTGAGGAAGATTTGACATCAGACAATGGATTACCAATGAAACAAAAACACGGACGAGCTGACCCACAGAAATTAGGAGTTTTCAGGTTTGCTGTGTTGAAAAGAATTCCCGTCATTGCAAATGGTGATTGTGGCTGGCTGTTAACCTATATGCCTTCTTTTCGGTGGGCGAGAGGTTTTGGTGGATATCAATGCTATTGTGTGTTGCTACTTTAGTAGCCCATGCAGACGAACTCACCGGGTTTCCTTTCGGACCAGGATTTCCTGAGCTTCCTGGTAATCCAGCAGTGCCTGGAACAAAAATAGAGGAAGAAACAAATTGTCGGGCACAAGATGGGTTCAACTACTATGCACGTTAAAAGCCCATGATTCCGATGATGAATCGTGAATCAATGAGGGACATTACCCTGCCGAGAAATTTGACAAAGGCAAGAAGAAACCTTCCCCCGGTTTCACCTGAATTTTCATCAGCCGTTGGGCGGAGGCAATAACATAGAACAAGTTTCGGCATTCTTGTGCAAAAGGAAGTGTGGATTCGTGTTTTCCTGTAAGTTTTTTCCCACTCCAGCAGTAGGAAAAGGAATACTCTCTTTCTCTCCATCTTTCGCCCTTTCTCTCCCTCTCTCTCCCTCTCGCTCCCTGTCCCTCCCTCTCTCTTTTCAGTCTACTCTCTCTACCACGGTTTTCCCCTCTCACTTCCTATATCTCTTCCTCTCCCCGCATTCCCTCGCTCTCGCCCCATTCTCTCCCACTTCTCTACCCTCCTCACTCTCTATCCCTCTCTTTCCCCTCTCTCTCCTCCATCTTTCTCTCCCTCTTCATACCTCTCTCCCTCCTTCCCCCTTCTCTATCCCTCTCTCCCTTGCTTTCGCTTCATCTCTCTCTCGCTCGCTCGCTCCCTCCCTCCCCACTCCTCTGTCCCGTCTCTACCCCTCTCCCTCCCTCCATCTTTCTGTCTTTCTCCCTCTCCCTCCCTCCAATTCACTTTCGTTCCCAATCTTTCTCTCTTCTTCTCCCCTGACTCCTTCACCTGACTCCTTTACCCCTCTCCCTCTCCTTCTCTCTGTCGCTCCTTTTCGTTCCCTCGCTATTCCATAGATTGGCAAATAGTTGAAAAAATCGGGTGTTAGGCCTGAATTATGGTTTGTCAATGCATGGTAACGATTACAAAGCGTGTCCAAACAAGACCAACTTTGCAGGTTTTAGACAGATTCTAAAAAACCCAAAAGCACCATGTTCTGAAATTAAAATGCGAAATTCAAGCAGGTGATTTTTAAATGGAATGCTGGACATGCTACAAAGAATTAAATTCCTTTTGTTTCGCCCACGTACCTTCCCGATTGGAAAGATATGAATGCAACTATAGATTGTGTAATCGACAATTAGAAAGAGAACTCCACTTGACATTTCATTGTCAAAAACGGAATAACAACCTATAGGCCCATGAATGGGCACATACACCTTGTTCCATTTGAAGATATAAACTGAGAATGCTTCACATTCTTCCATTAAAATATGCAGAAAAAAGTTAATTTCTATGCTGAGTTAGCAGTGATCGACCAAGTTTTCATTGTTCGAGGAATTCTGATTTCACTGTAAGCATACTTAAGAGCATTCTTAGCTCATATCTTCAAGTGGAATGAGGTATAATTGTGTTTGTTGCTGAACATTCACTGTGACGGTAAAGCGTAAAGTCAGAAAAACAACAATGGGACATCGCCATAACATAGGTATCCAAAAATTGATGCATATTTTTTCTGACTGTCTAGAGGCGGCGGAAGTAATGTACTCATTCCTGTGTTTTTCCAATTTAACTGTTGCCTCCGAAACTTTTTTCTCGCGGTCGGTAGAAATTGAAGAATCGGATTGCGACAAAGTGTCCTGAAGATATCAGATTTTGACCTCGGTAACAATAGAGGATTTTCAATTTCTGCGGCATGGTGTTTTTGCGGAAATCTGAACGGTCGCAATTTTTTGCGCCCATGAGTCCTTTAATTCCGCCGCCGCTATTCATCTAAAGCGAACCAAACCGACAGATCCGCTTACCTCTCACTCCTGGAAAACCTGGAGGACCAACTGGTCCCACTGATCCAGGGCTGCCTTTCTCTCCAATCGCACCGTCCTTTCCAGGGGGACCAGATTGACCTGGCTCACCAGGTGTACCCGGTCTTCCGGCCTCTCCTCTTGGGCCCTGGAGACCGATGCTACCTTTTGGGCCTTGGCCGCCGGATTCACCTGAAAAGCATTGCAAAGTCGAATGCCAAATTTACGCGTAAAATTTCATTCTTTTGTTGACATGTGTTGCACAGCAGTTTGTTACTCAGGGGTAAAATGAACCCCTATCAGAGCATAACGCGTTCCATTTAAATTCTTTCGATGATGTGGGTTGCATAGCAGTTTGTTACTCAGGGGTAAAATGAACCCCCATCAGAGCATAACGCGTTCCATTTAAATTCTTTCGATGATGTGGGTTGCATAGCAGTTTGTTACTCAGGGGTAAAATGAACCCACATCAGAGCATCACTCATTAAATTTCATTTCATTTGATGATGTGTGTTGCATAGCAGTTTGTTACTCAGAGGTATAACGAACCCCAATGAGAGCATAACGCGTTCCATTTAAATTCTTTCGATGATGTGGGTTGCATAGCAGTTTGTTACTAAGGGTAAAATGAACCCCCATCAGAGCATAACGCGTTCCATTTAAATTCTTTCGATGATGTGGGTTGCATAGCAGTTTGTTACTCAGGGGTAAAATGAACCCCCATCAGAGCATAACGCGTTCCATTTAAATTCTTTCGATGATGTGGGTTGCATAGCAGTTTGTTACTCAGGGGTAAAATGAACCCCATCAGAGCATAACGCGTTCCATTTAAATTCTTTCGATGATGTGGGTTGCATAGCAGTTTGTTACTCAGGGGTAAAATGAACCCCCATCAGAGCATAACGCGTTCCATTTAAATTCTTTCGATGATGTGGGTTGCATAGCAGTTTGTTACTCAGGGGTAAAATGAACCCCCATCAGAGCATAACGCGTTCCATTTAAATTCTTTCGATGATGTGGGTTGCATAGCAGTTTGTTACTCAGGGGTAAAATGAACCCCCATCAGAGCATAACGCGTTACATTTAAATTCTTTCGATGATGTGGGTTGCATAGCAGTTTTTTACTCAGGGGTAAAATGAACCCCCATCAGAGCATAACGCGTTCCATTTAAATTCTTTGGATGATGTGGGTTGCATAGCAGTTTGTTACTCAGGGGTAAAATGAACCCCCATCAGAGCATAACGCGTTCCATTTAAATTCTTTCGATGATGTGGGTTGCATAGCAGTTTGTTACTCAGGGGTAAAATGAACCCCTATCAGAGCATAACGCGTTCCATTTAAATTCTTTCGATGATGTGGGTTGCATAGCTGTTTGTTACTCTGGGGTAAAATGAACCCACATCAGCGCATCACGCGTTCAATTAAATTTATTTGGATGATGAATGTTTCATCAGTTTGTTTCCCAAATGCGATAAATAAATTACTTTTGCGTTTTTCCGAGCAGTTTGAGTCCTTTATACCAATGTGTGCAACGCAGATGTATGTTATGGGTAATTTTTCATCGCAAATTTGAAAATAATATTTGAAATAAATTCGGGAATGTCCCAAGATAAAGTACGCCAAGAAACAGTCACGAAATATTTGTTCATGTTTAGAGATAAACATAAAGATAAAGATCTTATTTTAGAGATTACAATATTCACTTGTGCTGTTATAACGTCCGACTAAACGTCCGTTACATAATTCGGCATCACCGCAAAAAATAACTTTCGATAATCGACCTTGATTTCACAGCGCAGGTCACGAACGCTACCGTTTATTGTTTGCCTGCATACGGGAAAAAGTCAAAGCTTCACTTGTCAACCTGGCGCTGTGCTTGCTCTGCTGTTTGTTGATTCCACCTCCGCTCGATGCGTATTCTTCTGTGCCAAAACAAAACTGTGATATCATCTGAATCTAGTCATAATTTGGTTTCGTACTCATCAGTTTTTATCATCGGTTTCATCATCTGGTTTTAACTCTCTTCTGTTTTAAAACTCCAATGCTGGCAATTGGAGGTTAGTACATTGTTTTAACCTATTTTTCGTGTTTTAACCCATTTATTTGTTTCATAATCGTTCCATCCCATATGCCAAATTCTTCCGTGTCATCATAAGGAAATGTTCAGAAACGTTTTCCAGATTTCGTGAATTGATTTTGAACCACAACATTTTCAAACACCTCAAGAATCTTTTTAACAACAAATTTGTGTGCTTCAGTCTTTGGTGTATTCCAAGTAACCTTGCGAACAACGCTTTTTGGTCTCTTTCTCGCATTTGGTTCATTAACCAGAAAATGTTCTTTTGCGCAACATTGATAAGAACATTCATGGGGTTTAGATACATTTTTCACTGAAACTCTCTGGGTGAAATTCATTTCCAAATTTTGGAGTCTTTCCTCAAACTTTGTTCTGTTGATGGCTGAGCTGACAGCAGGTCCTTTTCCCATTCAGAGGCCTGTGTGCTCGAACATCAGAAAAATACCATCGTTGTTTTAGCAAGCTTTTCAGCAAGGGTTCCCCATACTTTTCTTTCAGTTTTTTACTGGGGCATCGACAAGTCCGCAGACGATGTGCAAGGCTCGCGGACACTCTGTGGTGCAGAAAAACAACCATCAAGTTCAGATAATCGCCTCAGGCATCAATCAGAATTCCAAAAGTTAAGTTCTCGTTTTTTGGGTTCAAACTCGTGAAAACCTTGGTTCCTTTTTCCTGAGATCCTGCGTTCCTCGATTTGGGAAAGGGTGTGGAACGGCGAAGAAAGACAATATGCAGATGTGCGTGGCTTGAGAAGACGCAAGACTTGTGAATTTCATTGTTGTTCCTTCCTACACTTCCGTGGAATCCTCTTTTTTGTAAACGTTTTGTATAGAGATTTGTGCATTAAACAGAACGCTCACATATATAGATTAAAACCATGATGTTTAACTGTTCCTCCACTAACCTTTCGCTCCGGGTGTTCCGGGAAATCCGGGTGGTCCAGGCTTTCCAATAGAACCCTACCAATCGTAAAAGGAGAGGGCGGATAATTTTCGTTAATTTTTAGTCGCGATAACAGTTGTATGTTTCAATGATGTCACTCTCTTTGTATATATTACTTCTCTATGCATGGTCAATAGGTCAATATGTCAAATCGAGTGATATTGTGTCGATCAAACTTGCAAATTCAGGTTCTAAGTTGACATAACATGCCAGTAATGGCTGCCATTGCCGTCGGCTTGTTATGCCGGTTAGGCGTAGAAGATTTAATCGCTCTCTGGACTTGAACGAGCCAAAGCTTTTCTCTCTTTGAGTAGGTATTGCTGGAGGATGGATGTCAAATTGAAGCAGCAATCCAGAGTGCAATCGAACTTTGTGGAAAACAGAAATCGTGGCAAAAACGTGCCGCGTGTCATTATTACACTTTAAATTCCGGAATGTTTTTCGACCGGATGGGCTTTTAAGCTGGCCAATGTTTCAAAAACTGGCACGATACACTGGTGCCAGTCGAACTCGACGTGACGTCACCGTGCCTTAGCCTGTTTTCCGAGAAGAAACTAAATTTTGTTTTGGTGCAAAAACCTCATGTCCACTGTGGCAGTAATCACATAACTGTCGTCACGGTCAGTTGAATTTGAATTGTGCGGGAAACTGGCAAATTGATAACATACATTCTTTTCAACGCGTCACAGACTTCGAACAATTTTAAGCACCAAACCGAGCTGGACTAAGCACTTCAAGAATCCTGTGGAGGGAGCGCCCAGGGTTTTTATCAAGCGTTGCCAATTTCCGGCATTTACGAACATGCAGACAAAACGTTCCCAAAAGATGGTCAATGAAATTGCAGCCGATAGTCCAGGAACATTTTCTTACCGGTGATCCTGGCGGACCTGGAATTCCGTCAATTCCTCTGAGTCCTGGTGGTCCTGAAGGACCCTCCCTTCCGCGTTCACCTCTTGGACCAACTGGACCCTAAGAATGGAGACGTTTGATCAAAATATGAGGATTTTCGACGGGCATTCCATCGATTCAAAGGTTTGTAAATATTTACATACAGCGCAGGGATTTCTGGCCCGGAACAGGATGCTCTATTGCGTGTAAAGAGTGTTAATCATTCTGGACTGATTTGCCGTTGAATACTTTTTCCTGTTTTATGGACCATTATTTTTTTTTCGTCATTTTCCAGAGTGTCTCTTCTCACTAAACGCAATAGATGCGACAATCCCTCTTCTTCATTTTCGAAGCCGATAAAAACAGTGCTTTTCAGATGAAATGGAAATTAGAGTTTTCATCATCATTTATGAGACACTTTCGACCGCATGCCCCATTGCAACTCATCCTCAAGTTCGGCTTAATAGTCAATTCAACGCATAGATTTGTGCTACGAAAATTTCATTTCTATGCACAACGCTTATTTATTTCTTTTCCACTGTTGCATTGAAAGAGTGGCAATGGGCAATGAGGCGTTTTTGAGAGATGCAATCCTATTGTTTAGCTGTTCTGTTGGGCGGTGAGAAGGCGTTATTTTTAAAGATTGTCATATTTGGCGCGGAAAACTTGTTCAAACCTTTGAACGAATCAGAGGTAAGAATTTATTTTTATTGGCATTTTATTTGTTTCGCAAAACACGAAGAATTTCCATTTTTATTTGAAACTCTACCACGAAAAGCTTCAGTTTGTAAGTTATGTAAGTTGTAAACTCAGTTTCACTTACAACCGGTCCATGAGGCCCTATCTGTCCAGACGGACCCAATCCACCCTTTTCGCCTTGTGGCCCCGGTTCTCCTTTGGCTCCGTCCAATCCTGGAAATCCTCGGTGACCTTTGATCCCTGGTAATCCTGGCATCCCTGGCAGTCCTCTGGCTCCCGATGTCCCAGGGGGGCCAATTGGACCAGCTTCTCCATCTTCACCGTTGGAACCCTGAACAGAAGACGGAAGTGTTATTTGATTGGAATTTTCATGCTAAAAGTTCTGAAAATTATCCATCTCTCGGAAAAAGCACTGATACCAAACTGTAAACAAATCAATCTATTCCTCATTACACTTGAAGATATGAGCCAAGAATGCTCCCAAGTGTGCTCAGAGTGAATTCAGAAGTCTTTCAACAATGAAAACTCGGTCGAAAACTTCATTCTCGGCACAGAAATTAAAGTTTTTCTGTGTTTTTGATTGGAAGAATGTGAAGCATTCTCAGCTCATATCTTCAAGTGGAATGAGCTGTACATCTGAATTCTTCTGGGCGCTGTGCAGCGCCATCCCTTATTTACTTCTGAAGAATGCTTGTAATACAAAGAGGTTAGGTTGGGTTTATTTGCTTCGTAAAGTCACCAGTCTGGAATTGCTGATCCCCCAAAAGAATACCCAAGAAAATATTGCGTTTCCCTTCTGATCTCACAGGCGGCTGGTCTTTTGACTGCTCATGTTTATTTTTCAAAATAAACAGTGAATTTGATCGGTGTCTCTTTTGACTCTTCATGTCACACTTAGTTTTGATTTATTCAATACGAGGTGCTCTGCCCCTATATAGCTGGTTCGCGGCGATCCCCGTTTTATTCAAACAAGTACCTATGCCAGTGACACTTTTGTGTTTCAAGTTCACTGAAGGTTCTTGGTCTACCAAATCTGGAAAATTGGCGCAGAGAGCACAAGATTCAACTGCGCTGTGTGAAATTGCAACTTATTCTTTCTATTTTTCTTTGCCTCCCTCTTAAGCCATTCATCCCCGGTTCCTTCAAGTGTGGTTACTTTGACTAAACCACTTGTTGGTTAACCGTGATTATAAATTTAACCAGGCTTGAAAGAAACGGACATCATACAACATCACTCAATACTGATCTCTGGCCTTACTCTCCATCCCCATGTTTGTTTAAAAAACCGTTGCTTCAACTCTTTCTTCCTCGGACAGTCAGAGATTGGAACAGTCACTTTTCCTTATTTCAACTATACCTTTCGTTAAATGACAACGCGAAAATATGATCGGACAATCAGGGATTGGAACATTTTCTCTACGTCATCTCAACTGGTCAAAAATAACGCGAAAGTATGATCGGACTGTCAGGGACTGGAACAGACTCTGACTGGAACAGTCACTGTTCTTCATCTTAACTATGTCAAAATATAACTCAACGATATGACAAAATCGATCAATAACCACGACAACACGACTGCACCATTTGCGAAAACGGGGTAAGTAAGGAACCCAGAGTGTGGGTTCCTTACTTAAAGAAAGAAGGCAGAAACGAACGATAGCGGAACTAACATCCTTTCCTGGCAGTCCCGGGACTCCTGGTGGCCCTGAAGGCCCTGGTATTCCTGGCGGACCTCTTTCGCCAACATCACCTGAAATACCATTCAAGGTGAAAACTTTTTTCATTTCAGATATTTTTTTGCTCCAACGCATCTTGGTGCAGTGCCGTTTAAAAGTGCAAGGTCACATGATATATTATTATTTTTTTTGTTTTCCTAGAACCGCGTAAATGGATCTCCAACCCGTTCCGATAATCGAGAAAAAGAGCTCCAATCCCGATTTCCAAGAACCTCGGAATGGAGCCCCATTTCCGCTTTACAAGAACCTGGGGAAAATGGGTCCCCAAACCGGCTTTCCAATAACCTGGAAACCAAGCCCCAATCCCGAATTCCAAGAACTTCGAAATTGAGCCCCAATATCGTTGTCCGGAAGCCAGTTTACAAACCCTGCCGCGACTTTAGATGGCAGACCGGGGCACCCACCGAGCATTGTTTTTTTTCGAGAGGGGACAGGGTTAGGTCAGGTTCAGATAGCTTTAGGTAAGAAAAAAATATTTTTCTTTGTTGCGAAATCAGGGCCCCAATCGAGTATTCTTGCACAAAATTCTCTCAGCCATCTAAAGTCGCGACAGGGTTTGTAAAACCGCGTCCGGGAATCGGGAAATGGAGAGCTGACAGGACAAAATGATGAAGTTGGATGAAACTGGCAGGGAAAACAAAACCAACAAATTTGAGATTGGCAGGGAAATTGGTTGAAAAAATGAAATGGAACAGAAAGCAAGAAAAAAATTGGTAAAAACTGGCAGGAGATCGTTTAATTGCGGACTGAAACTGAGAGGAGAAAAATGAGAAAACGCCGACACCAAACAGGTGAAAATGTGAAAAATGGGTAAAGTGAGTTCAGGGGGAAATGGCTTGAAGGAACAAGCAGCGGGGAAAATGAGAAAACAAAAAAAGAGATAAACAAGTGCTTACCACGACCACCTTGGAATCCTTGCGGTCCTGAAGGACCTGGAGGGCCTGAAATAGAATGACAAATAATGATGTTTTTACTTTGCCAGGTCTGCAAATGAATCTGCGGCATTTCTATTTGAAGAGGCAAAGTGACATTGCTCTTAGCCTCCTTAGATGTAAACCGTAATTCTTGCAACAACGAAAACAGGCCAAAGCAGTCGATTTGGCTCAGAAATCAATTTTATTGTACCAACATTTGAAGGGAGTTTATTTGAACAGATGAGGTTGATCACTGATCGAAAGCTTGGAGGACAAAGTCTGTATCATGGCGACCTCCTTTTATTGATTATAGCGGCCTGACTGATGCCAAATCGTGTCCATTGGGTCGCCGTTTCCTTTGAGCGTGGTCGGAATTTTGGAATTTTGGGTCACAAAATGATTTTTGTAGACAGAAAATCTGTTTTTGAGCACAGTTATGAGAAGGATTACAGGTTGTAAAATAAAAAGTGGTGGAGTGTGCGGCAGCAGAAGGATTGTCACCAGCCGGCAATCCTTTTCCGGTGTCCAACTGACTATGGCGAAGCGGACTCCATCTCAAAAACATTGCTGGCTGTTACCTTTCTGTTGCCGCTCATGGTACCTCCAAGACTTCAGAGCAATCGGAATGTTTTCATTGCCTTTTGTTTTTCGAAGGAAGGAAAGATTTTCATGACTTCAAGAGCGTTCGCTCTTTGCGGCACCCTGTGGGATACGTTTAGCGAGCTCATAGGTGAACCTGAATGTGCAATTACAAATAATCGGACGGAAAACAGGAAAGAAAGGTCAATGTAATTTTATTACAATATTCAAAGTCGTTCAGCACGGCAGATTGTAAAACTGATAAAAGCTGAGAAAACTGGTCGAGTTTGACTGGTTAGCGGCGAAAAGAAATTTTGGTCCGCTCACCAGTCAAACTCGACCAGTTTTCTCAGCTTTTATCAGTTTTGCAATCTGCCGTGCTGAACGACTTTGAATATTGTAATAAAATTACATTGACCTTTCTTTCCTGTTTTCCGTCCGATTATTTGTAATTGCACATGCAGGTTCACCTATGAGCTCGCAAACGTGTCCCACAGGGTGCCGCAAAGAGCGAACGCTCTTGCATGCTACTGAATCAGAATTTGTGGACTTCGGTAGCGCCGTTTATGACTCCCCGACACTTCTCAAAATCGGCTCTTGCGTTTTCAAAAAGACTTGAAAGATTTTGAACAGCGTCGATGGAGTTGTGTCTGGTGAAAATGCGATCGCAATACGTTTCCAATCCTCTCAAAATCCATCCCGTGGGGCTAACCTTGCGGTCCCCTGCCTCCAACTGGGCCAACGTTGGCTTGCAAATACGAAAACGGATCGGGAATGAACGACGGTCCTTTCTCGCCACCCTGCGACGCTGCAATTTGCTGCAGGAAAGGTGAAACCTGCGGATTTAAAAATAGACAGGGCAGTTTCAATCTGAAAAATTGTAGCGCTTTCCCTGCTTTTATTCGGAGACAATTTTGGCCTCTGTGGAAGTCATCCAAATTGGAAATGAAAGTTTTACTTTACAATAATTTCAGACCAACAATGGGAACCCAACTATGTGGGAAAGATAACATGAACACACCGATGGAATCCACTGACACTGGCTCATCAGTAACGATCTGTTGATGACAATTTGGTAGGGGAAAGATAACATGAACACACCGATGGAATCCACTGACACTGGCTCAGTTACGATCTGTTGATGACAATTTGGTGGGGGAAAGATAACATGAACACACCGATGGAATCCACTGACACTGGCTCAGTAACGATCTGTTGATGACAATTTGGTAGGGGAAAGATAACATGAACACACCGATGGAATCCACTGACACTGGCTCAGTAACGATCTGTTGATGACAGTTTGGTAGCATCGGAGCATATCATGTTGGATGGACATGTCGCTGGATGGACGTATTTTAGAGAAATATGCAATAGTGTGATTCTTTCCTCCCAAGTACCGCAATAACCCGATTACTTTTCACCCAATATAGTTTTGCTAGATGTCGTCAGAAGCCAGCATAGCTCACCTTGCATCATGCAAAAAACGATTATCAGTTGAAAAGCACAGAAACAATCTCTCGGTCCGCTGGGCTTCATTTTTCTGAGCAATTCTTGATGATGCCGCAAACGGGATTCCCGCCAAGTCCAGAAGGCGAGAATTTGGTTGCAATTCGGAATACCTACCGACATCTGAAAAAAGCTGAACTGGACGAGTTTTAACACACGCTCAAGTGGCCAAAATGAGATAGGAGGATGACTGAGAGGTAGGTAGGATAGGATAGGTTAGGATAGGTGTGTTGGGATAGGTTAGGTTGAGGGAAGGTAAGGTTAGGTTAGGTTTAGTTAGCTTTAGTATATCACAGAGCAATGGCGATAACTCGTCCAGTCCAATGTCGGCAGGTATTCCGACCTGTTACCGAGAATTTTGCCATGTGCCTTCTGTTCCCCTTCCGGCTGTTGTGCCTGTCGTGGACAGTTCTCAATTTAACTTGCAGGAGTACCATTCCTCCGCATCCGCTGCCAGTGTTGACGATGGAACGCCACTGTATACCTGGAACATTTGGGGGTGAACTTGCTCCCGAATGATTCTAACGCGAAATTTCCATTGTCTGCTGAATTATTTTTCCGATGTTCAAAGCTGTGCCAAAAGTGTCAATGTTCCTTCATCTTCCACAGTTTCCACGACATTGGCTGTCCTGAACTGTAAGTTAGTTATCTGAGTAAACGCATGGATCAGTGTGAATTTTTCCAGAAGTTTAGAACTTCAATCATTTTCCGAACTGAAACATGGTCGTCTGAATTTATGGGTGGTCAGAACGGATCTTTCAAGTGTTGCCGCTGAATCCAGCCTTCCCCACAACCAAATTGGAAACACTCGAACAAAATATTTGAACGTTTTTGGCATATGCGGTTGGACCCCCACTATTTTTTTGCCTAGAATCAGTGACATTGTTGGAAATGTTAGCAGATCAGCACGTCACTTCGGTGATGATATCGTAACACACCAACAGGCCCGTGACCCTTCTCTCCGCCGTTGATTTGTTGTCGGAGAATGAAGGGTCTAAAGTTGTATCGTTTGATTCCAGGAACAGTGATTCCGCTACTACGTCCTCTATTTCAGGCAAGTCCATGGAAGTTGTTCCAGAATTTCAAATACCTAAGACTCTTGACTCTAAGACCCTTCACATCTCATATTTTGGACCCCCATATCTCATCCATCACAGCTCGGTTCTGGAACACTACTGGAAAATCGAGTTGAAGGCAAGAAAAAATCTCACAGATGAGAAAACAGTGAATTATTTGAGTGAATGAGCGAATTATAACTCACGTCAGGCACAGGTCCTGGCGGGCCTGGCATTCCTGGAACTCCTGGTGTACCGGGGGATCCTATAGAAATAAAAAAATGAAAATAAAAATCCGCAATGACACCTGAGCGAATGGATGTGTGTGGGCTTTATTGTTATTATTTTTTAAATAGATACAATTTTGCTAGAATGATATTTTGGTGACAGGAGCGAATTTACCGAGGAAAGGATCAAAACAGTCAAGTCGTGGGGCTTCAACAACTGAAGAACGAAATGGTAATAGAGGAATTTACAAAGCTGAGGCATTTTGTGAAACAGTTTCCGCGATTTTCTGGAAAATTTCAAATGAATTGGATAATTCGAAAATTATCGTGCGGTGATACTGACCTGGTATTCCTGCCTGCCCTGGATACCCTGGTTCTCCAGAGCCGCCTGGTTCACCCTAAGAAATAAAAACAAAGCGCAAATAAACAATTTTTTGCTTGAAAAATGTTAGGAATGAAGGAAGGCAAGATACAATTCTTGCAATCCTGTGTCAATGCTCGTGAGAGGAGCTTTCGACAATTGCTATGTTTACAAAAAACGGTCAACAAAGCCATTGTCGGAGCTGTTTGTCTGTTTGCGATAATTTATTCCAAAATTTGCATGGGCCATGAAACCTTGGATACTTTTCGCTTTTTGCTTGGAGAAGCGGCCTGTTTCTCTCATTTAGGCTTCAAAAACGTTTTCACAGGCTTTGAACATGCACGAACTGATATTTTGGTATTCGAGCTTGTCTGATTTGTTTCAATTCTTTTGTGAGTTGTGGCCCCATGCACAACAGAAAATGTACAATAGACAAGCACAAAAGGTCAAAAAAGAAGCAAAAATGCACCGGAAGATTTGAGATTTCGAAAGTCGAATACAATTCACCAGATGAAATAGAAATTGGATTGTGCCAGGTTCACAAGTCCCGTGAGAAAAAATACCGGGCTTTTTCTGTCACCACTCTGAGAAGAAAAAAGTCGAGTGACTTTCGTTTTTATCTGTGACTTTTTCGGAACTCCCACAGAAAAACAGAGCAAACCATTAGAGTGACGTCTGTTTTTATGCGAGGTGACGTCTTCAACATTCCAATTGAAAACTGAGTATTTTGTGACTTATTTTTTTCTTTCGGCGACTTTTAGGCACTCCCACTGAGAAAGGATGGAATTATTATACATTGTCAGAATAATTTGTTGTTGTGTTGATGTTCTTGTGCTTCCTGTCAGATGCTTCCCCTCACGGTTTTCTGACAGTTGTTGTAGAACTTTTGGGGTCTTTTATGCTTATACCTCAACATTAACAAGAAAAACGCTTTTAGGAAATGCTTCAACAGACCAGCCGTTTTTGGCCAATGTTGTTGGATGGAGATAAGCTCAGCGAGGTAGTGCAAAAAACAAAGAAATTCAAATCAATTGCTGACCTTGAATACTTATAACTCACCCTTGGACCAGGTATCCCAACTACGTCTAAGGACCCTCCCCCACTAACTCCGCTAACTTCATTGTCCGGCTGGGGATATGATGGTGCGGCGGTGGTTGTAGCTGTTTGGTCAACCTGTGAACAAAGAAAAACGATGGGTAGAACAAGCCGAAAATGCTTGTGGTTGCGCTTTGGGTGTCTTCGATTGGTTGCTTCCTTCCAATGGGTAATGTTGAAGGAAAATGGAAAGAGATCTATAGGCTCTTGGAAATTTTTTGTCAAGAATTCAGCGTGTCTGTAACCTGTTCCGTGCCCACAAAAGTTTTGATGGCCCATCCGATTTCCAAAAATCTGTACTTGAATGGACACGAAATTGGTGCACTCTTTGCTGGCGTAGAAAATTAGTGAAGATCGGTCGAAGATTAGTGAAGATTGGTCGGACTAGAGTTTGGTAGCGGCGGAACAAATGCACGCATACATGTGTTTTTCCATTTACCTGTTGCCTCCGAAACAACTTTTCTTCCTTTCTTTTTACTCTTATACAGAGGGGGTGGAAATTCGATTCAGATTGCAACAAGGCTTTCTATACAGGTATCAGATTCTGACCTCGTTGTGGAGGATCTTTAATTTGTGCAGTATCGATTTTTCTTGAACAGTCAAAATGATTTTCATGTGTGAGTGCATTGATTCCCAATAAACAAAGAGAATTACAGTTCCAGTCTGCCTGACAACTAAAGGTACCTGAAATTAGTTTTCCTTACATTCCTTTGTCTTTACACAGCAGATCTTACATTATTTTCGATTGTGTTTGGTTGCTGAGCAACCAGAGCTTCATTACAAAACGGCAAGTCAAAGCCTGCTAAACTTTCGATGACCATGATGACATCCTTGGATATCATCTGTGCTCTTGTCGCGATTCCGTTATTTGTGCCATCCGTTTCGTTGCACCTGTAACAATTTGACCATTGAACTGTTTTTGATGCTGGATTATTTGCTATTTTTATTAGCCCATGGAAACAAAGGAACTGTTTGCGCCTTGCAACCCAACGGCTGGAATTTGAATTGTTTCGTGACACTTGTGTTTACTCAAGTTATGCATGATGAGAAACCTTGCTGACTTGCCGTTCTGGAACTCGTGAGGTGCAGCCCCTTGGTTTTGCTGCAAATGCGGTAACCATACTCTCCGCTGAGGTATTAACCATTTTTGTGCTTATTAGAGAGTATTAAGGATGGATGGCCCCCGCCAATCAGAAGCCAGCATTTAGTCACGTGACTTATGACGTCATCGACTGATGACGTCATCGATGAATCACCGATGCGTCAACGATGAATCACAAGGTGTTCCATATTTCTAGGGAACAAATGAGTCATCCTTATGATCGTAATTGAGGCACCATTACGACCTTAATACTCTCTCTTCCTAAGCTAACCTAACCTAAACTAACTAAACCCTACCCAACAATGTCCGGCCTTTTCCCGTACCTATCCTCAACTTGTCAACTCTCATTTGACCTTACCCCTTACCAACCCCACCCAACTCCTCTCGATTGACCAAATCCTGCCACACACACCTCACTCCATCTCGCCTAACCTCGTATAATCTAAAAATGTCCAGTACCCTGCCCCTCTCCTGCCACCGGAGAAGAGCGGGGTTGTGCAATACTGGCTACGGGTTGCTAGGCCCGCATTCCCCGGCCACCAGGGTAGACTACCTTCCAGCATTCGGAGGTTTCGTCACCGGAGGGTTTTGCACACGGCCGGGTTATTTTATTTTTTTATTTTGTTTTTGCATTTTTGTTATTTTTTTGTGTTTTTGTTTTTTTAATTTTTATATTTGCTTTTTTTTTTTTTTAATTGTTGTTTGAAAGGAAACGAAAAAGAAAATCTGTACACATTTTACCACTCTCCCCATATCTGCAAAGTAAAATGCAATCACAAAATAAAAAAACAAAATCTTCAAAAATGGTTGGAACAACGGAATCCTTTTTTCATCTACACTGTATTATCATCATCATCATCAACGTATCTCAGCCCAAACTTCATTATATCCAGTCTACACATTCCCTTCACGTATTTCTTCATAACTCTTGATCAACTAGCACCATTCATCTGCCAGGGCAATTCCAACGTGAACAATACAAAACAACCCAGATGCCTGAAAACCCCTTGGACTTTGGGCCTACTCCCAAATTATTCTCCGGCCGGTCCATCGGTATCAGGCTCCTCGAGGCAACCCATTGCAACCACCGTGTGGGTGAGGACTAAATAGTCTTGGAGTCGTGAGATGCACATCAAAATACAAGCAAAAATATCCACGTATCCGTTGGGGAGGGGTACATTGAAGGTGACCACATGCTTCACAAATATGGCCTCTGGCCGCCCACCGCATGCCCCCTGACATTAACGATGGGCCGGAAACGTTCCTGCCGAAGCTGGAACCGCAAACGCAGCGCAAGCGTTCCAAAACATGAACGGGCAAGCCCGAACCTGTTGCAAACACCCTGCCCCCTCTGCACCCCCGCTGCACGCTAAGGAAATGCAGATAGGGACACATAAATGTATAGCCCAGCAGAAGCCAAGAGCCACATGTTGGGTCACGGCGAATTGACGATTTCGGAATACGCTTCAAATACAAATAAAAAAGTGCATTCACGACTATGAGGGAGTTTAATTACACTATGGTGTATGGGCGCCCCGACTCACCCTAACGTTTTGCCAATCACCTGTAGGTGGATCGGTTCGTCCCGACCGAAGAAGGCTAGCGATTTCTTTCGCCGCACATCTTTGAAATCAGCCCTTCATCAGCAGAGCAAACCGACATCAGGCTGTAAGGATTGAACACGCAAAATAGCCCGGCAGATTTCATCTCGTCGAAGAAAATTTTCAAAATGTCCCTGAGATACCCCCACTCGTTCACAAATTGCATCACAGACCCCGTTGTTCCAAAATTGCGGTACGCACCGCAACGCAAACTTTTCAATGAACCGCAAAAAATCTTTATCGCGTTCAACATATTGATAAAGGTTTGTTTTTCTGATATCAACACGTTGACATGGGTGTCGATGAACTTTAAATCTTTTACGAGTTCACCGACACATTCTGATCCAAGATAAAAAACTCCTTTCGAGGAGTAGAATCCATGTGGAATTTCATTGACGTATATGCCAGAGCCTCTATTGTAATCCGATGAAAATTCAAAAATCACATCTCTCTTTTCGCTCGTCTTTTCAATCCTGCCTTCAAACTTTTCATCCAAAAGTTTTTTGGCCTCTGGCAAAAAATCGAAAAGAATTCTGTACCCGTCGTAGTCCATCTCTAATACTGAAGTTTCGGTAGATTTAGCGTAAGATGATTCGTACGGCTCTGCATCTCCTTCCCTCTTCAACAACAATACATGGGGTTGGAAATCGAGCTCAACTGTTGACGAATTCTTACATGTGACTGCAAGCGTCACCCCAGACCCCAAATCCCAGAATTTTCTGACGGGTAAGTTTTTCCGCTCAAACAATCTCCTAACAGGCACCTTCCTCCTGCCCTCATCTGGCTCGATAATTTCCAAAGAGTCGTCAGGCTCACCTGCGACAATTCTCAACTTTGGAGTCGGTGCCATATTGAAAAATCACAAGTGTCAAAATCGGAAGCACTGAAAATCACAAGTACCTAACAAAACTATACAAAATCACAAGTATCTAATTTTACACGGGATATCAGAAAATCACAAGTGTCGAAACTAAAAATTCACAAGTATAAAATCACACTTTTCGAAACGGAACTCGAACGGAACACGAACGGAGCACGAGCGGAGCACGAGAGATGTTCACTGCACGAGATCACGAACACAACTGAACCTCGTTTGCTCGTGCAACGCCTTCAAATCAGCAAGCAGGTAGGCGCGACAAGCGGCTAATCCCCGACCATCCTCGGAAATAAATCCAACAAAAGAAGACAGGTCCAAACAAGAAAATCTCAGGTAAACAAATGTACAGGGTATATCAAAATATAGGTCACTAAGATATGATGTATCAATGCTCCATTGCGGAGTCACATGGAGTAAAATAGGTCGTTTGCATCCAATATACAAATTTCTGGCATTTAGCCGTTGCGCAATCGATCTTTACATTATCTACATTATTATGTACAAAACAATTATAACACGGAATGGCAATGTCGTCTGCTTTGGGACATCCCATAATCTCAAGATCTTTGACCATGACACCTGCTGGCATCATGGCCATTACAAATTTACATTTCTCCAGACCTTTTACCAAAACAACATTAACATTTGCAACAATCTTTCTCACGATAGGAATCAGGTTGGCATAGGGAACAAGCCCGTCCCTCCATTCCATGCCATGCTTGTGAGCTGACAGCCACCTGTTCTCACCCTTTATGTTTCCCGGCAAATATTTCCAGTCGTATGGCGGTTGGAAATGCCACGACTGAAACTGCCGGGTAAAGGGATTGGCCACTGCCAGCTCTTTCACGATCCACTCGCCATTCTTGCCTTTAAGGCATTCAACATCAACAACTATATACGTCATCTTATCGAAAATTCACAACACAAAATATTGAACACAAAACAATACACAAACTTAA
>JASGXE010007676.1:0-19233 GCA_030068105.1 Sinentomon sp. SZTP_YWyxl | reverse complement strand
TAAACACACTGAGAGAGACCCACCAGTGATTTTCAGTCATTTTTCCAACTCTTTTTGTGAATTCCTGGTAAGCACAGCAGTTTTTTAAGAGAAATGTTGACCGTTTCGGATGCTGCTAATGGAAGATACATTTTAGCGTCGCGGTTCGCATCAAGATGCAATATCTTTAAAACTAGATCAGATAGGAAAAAACTATTTTCACCACTGGAATCAGCACACTTCAGGCTACACTTAAAAAAAACTAAAAAAGCAAAAAAAAATGTTTTTTTGATAATTTTGGACCCCCTACCCCCCCTTAAAATGTCGTATATGTTCGAGGATTTTTGATATGATCTGTATGTATTGCAACTCTTACAGCGGAGAGATCAATACGGAGTTAGCGCTAGTTCTGGAGGTAAAGTTCAGGGTTACGCTTGCTCGGAGAGTTCCAGATGGGGGAAAGCATCGAGGTAAGCCGTTGCTCCACAGGACAGAGGTAAATTAACCCTGCGCTTGCTTAACTCGCTGGTGAGAATAAACCGGTGAGATCAATCGTTTTTCGGCGCGTTAACTCCGTGCTCGGGGTTAAAATTTGCTTCACGTAACAACAAAATTGCAGAAAATTTACCTCTGCCAAAGAGCAGGGTTAAGAACGGAGGTAAGCAGAGAACAGTGTATTATTGGCCTGGCAAGCAGCAAGACAGATTGCAGATTTAGGATAGGTTGATTTCAATGGATAACTGCATGTGGTCCACGGGTTTCTTGGAACCCAAAAACCGTTTCGTTGGAATCAAAGGGTGGTTTTCCGAGTCCCAAACAAGTTTCGCCCTTTGCTGAATCTTGTCGAAATGGCGTTTCGTGCTTGTTGTTTTCGTTGGGAAAATATTTTAACAAATTGGAGGAGATTTTTACAGCATGCGTGAGGAGAGAGTTCCTATACAATGGAAAGAATTAACTTTACGTTACAATGCAGATTGTCGAGCTGCGGTTGCAGACATTTAGGAGATTCCGGCGAACTCTTGACGTTATATCGCTCATCTGAGTGTGAATCTTTTTTTGGAAAATACAATTCGGGTTTCCGAATGAGCCAGTGAGACACATTACAAACATATGGTTAGGTCACGTTTGCAGCACCCTACTCGTCGCAACAGGGCACTGACAACGCTTCCACCCATACAGGTTTGTCAACGTGCAGTTGTTGAGCAGAGGTCCAGATTTTTTTATCATTTCAGCAAACAGCTGTGGAAAGGTCAAGCAAAAGTAAGTTCTGCGTTGCAGGAGCGATCGATTGCACTCATGTTCGAATTCTGTGCCCCAACTGGAAGACCCGAAAGGCCTCTCCTCACTGAATGACGAACATTTGTGATTGTGTCATCTGTGATTGCCATTGTAAATCATTTGAAAAACCTTCACCACAATGTGGAACATTGTTTTGAGATTCGTCGATTCGGTCAAACCATGAGTCAACAATTTAGAACTGTCAGCATTGTAACGATATTCAGAAAGTTGAAATTTGTGGGGGGTGGTTCCTCGGCAATGCAGGGTAGGCAAACACAATGGTCACGCCCTTGCTGAATCCTCGGGAACCTCATGAAATAGATTATATAAATTAAAAGCGATCTCACATCTCGACAGCGCACGAAACTTCATCGAAAGAACAAATAGGGTTCTGAAGAAGAAGTTTCAGATTTTATGCGGAGAGATGCGTTTTATCCTCGCTGCTGCGCCAAAGATGCCTTACATGTGCTGTCCTGTGCAATTTCGAATTACAAAAAAGAAAATTCAGGAAATTTGTTCCAATAAGATATGCGACCAAATCACAGCATAATTGAAGACCGGCCAAATCCTGGCGAGTTTCAAATGGTCATAGTGGCCTTGATTTCCGACGCAGATCCCCTTTTTGGTGAGTGTGTCGCAACATAAAAAAATTCAACAAAAAAAAAACATTGCATGATAATTAGTGTCCGACGGCCCAATTTTCTGACAGTAAAACACAATCTGGGCAAAAATTCTTGAAGCTGAACATTTTTTCAGCTCAGGCCGATATTGCATTGATTGCGTTGTCAAACAAGCAGCACAATAATTGTGTTTCCCTGGTCTGGACATGGGTATGATGGGCTTCGGAATGCGGCCAATGCCCGAATTGTTCGAAAAAAAAAAATGAACGAAGTTCGAAAAAATTGTTCGAAAAAAAATGTTCGAAAATTGTTAGAAAAAAATGAAGGCACGACGGCATTTTGCCACCTCGAAAAGATCTCCGAAAACATCTGAAATCGTGGATGTGGAGGAACTCTCCGGGGAAGTTGACGAAAAAACCATTTTATCTTCCATTTTTAACGAAACATCATTGAGAAAATTCAGAAGACCATTTGAAGCAACACATGTCTTCTCCCTGGCGAACAATGCGTTGAAATCATTGAATCGGAAAAATAGTTCAGCTGCTTTTCTATCGAGTCATTGTGAAGGAACTTTTCGTGATTCGGGCCGATCTTTTCATCTTCCCAGACAAACAGGATGAATTTCTCAAGTCACGGATATTTCTCAAACCCTTCTCAAGGGCGCTGACCGCACGGGTCTCTGCTGTTTGAGATCGCACATCAGCTGGCGTTTTTCTTTCCTGTTTACGTCATTAACCGTTTTCCGCCAATCACAAGACAGAGGTAGTTACCTCCATGCTGTGCTCTTTGTTCCGACTCACCGCGCAATTTGCCTCCATGCTTCGGGTAACGCTAATCCGGAGCACAGGGGTAACGTTAACTCTATGGTTACCCCCGTATTGAACTCACCGATTTGGCTCCCTCCGTTCTTGCCTCCGATATCCGAGGCAAGTGCCCCGTTGCTATTCTACGCCTCTGGGTCAAGTTAACCCCGTATTGATCTCTCCACTGTTAGAAGAGCTGGTGGCAGGGGGCAAGAGTTGGGGGGCAGGGGAGCAATGGATAACACTGGCTAAAAATCTCCCATCCCCATCGGTTTGCTTGCCCATCTCTGCAGTGATCTCATTTTTGTCTCACCCTGGTGGGAAATGTGGCCTCTGGAACACCAATATTGCACCCAAAATGAATCCTAAAATTTCAAAATCTCTTCAGCCACCAACCAACCAGACTCCCAGACTGGTCCTTTTCCGATAAAAGCCCTCCTGCAAACGGATGGAATGAAATAATGCTGCCCTGCTATCTGGCATTCCAGATGCCTTTTGAGTGAAACATTGCTTTTCCACACATTTCTGTTGTGATATGATTGATGCTGCGAAGCGATCTAAAAGTTTGAAATTGTAAATGCTTACAAAAATGTCTTGATTTGCAAAATAACCAAAACATTTACCGATAGATTGTGATAGTTGGAAAGTCGATAGACGGAATGGCGTAAAAATTCATTACAGTGCCATCACATTTAAGTCTTTCCGTGTAATTTAAATCATACAGAAACACCGACCAAAAAACTGGCATGTCATTTTTCGTCAATTTTTGACTATCCAAAAGAATGTTTCCCTCTCCTTTTAGAGAGTTGTGAAAGAAATATGCCGACCATACCACATTTTTAGTTTTGCATTTTGTGTGCATTAAAATGAATGATTTTGCATTACGTTTTTGTTGAATGTTTGGTTGTCTTTTTTTGCAGATTGTTGGTGCAAGTGCAGCGTTGAAATTTGGAGGCAGGATTGTTCTTCTGTTGGCAGTTTTACTTTGGTCATTGTCAACTTTGGTTACACCACTCATCGTCTCCTCAGTCCCTCTACTTGTCCTGTGTCGGGTGTTGTTGGGTTTGGGTGAAGGATTAGGTTGGTATGAAATTGAATTCCTTAATCTTAGAAAACAAAGTTCATGAAATTTTTCAATCACTAACAGTTTTGCAGATGGTGAAACCCAGTCGCATGTAAGGGGGTGGACCGAAATTTCATATTCTAATCTGCTTTGTTGTGATTTTTTTTTATTCACTTTCCCAAATTTACTAACATTTATTTCAAGGAAAATGTTGGTGCAAAGTGATTGAAATTGTACCAGAAATGAGTGTTTTTCGGCAATTCCCAGAAAATAATGACTTGTGACGAAATACAATGAAATGAATTTCTAGGGTGGGATGCTGAAATTTTTACGACTTTTTACAAAAACATCAACTGTATATTTCGATTTTACCTCATCCGAAACGATCTACATTTGGGCCTTGAGAGAGGCGTTTCAATCAATTCCTGGCACCAACCACTTGCACAGAAAGGGAAAATGTCCCTTGAGTTGATGATATCATATTACTATACCAGAAAAGTTTTCAATCTCATCCTGCACTGTCGACTCTGAGTGTCATCTTCATAACATAGAGTATCATCACATTTTGATTTACGTGGATAGGGGTCAGAAATGAAAAAACTCAATTTTTGGACTTTATGCTTTTTGATATCAAAAATAGTCCGTTTTAAGCTTGATTCCAATGCCATTGCTGTGGCAATGCCATTGGTTGAAGAGCTATCTCGATTTCCATGCACTGCCATTTTTTTCTACGATAGCATATTCTTCAATCTGTTCAAAAAAATTGGATAGTATCAGCTAGTTGCATAACTTAGAACTTGTAACATTGAAATAAAAAAGAGGACATGACCCTATGTTGCTTTTAAAGGTAGCCACACTTATTTCCTCACCATTTCCAAAGACACTAGGATGTAGCAGATTCCATTCATTGACAGTTTTAGTGACAAAAGAATATTTTCCAAAACCCTTGTAGGAGCACTGTGCTCGGAGTTTAAAATCATGGTTATGCCTCCCCAAGTAGCTAGCAGGAGCTAAAAACTCTTTTATATTTGACCAACCACCAACATTGTTTAGTCCAAGAAATAAAACTCCCAGTCTTGAGATTTTTCTGCGTGAGGCCAGGGAGTTCCACTCGAGGTTTTCCAGCATGGATGAGACACTATCCAATGGCAGATGAGGCAAATGAGGATGAGGCGTATTCTAGCAGAGGGCGAACGAGGGCAAAGTACACTTTCTCCTTAGTTGGGTCGTTTGCTTTATAGAAGGTACGCCGAATAAAGAAAAGGGCAGAATTGGCTTTACTGACCACCTGATTTTTTTGTTGTTCCCAGTTTGCTGATTGCAATGTCACAAAGCTGATTGTCACACACTTTTCAATGCCAATTCTCATTCCCCAGCGACGGCACCAGTCCATGATAGCAGTTAAGCCGCTTTGCAATTGAAGAGCATCATCAGCAGACCGAACAACAGTGGAAACAAGACAGTCATCTGCAAACAGATGCATTCGACAACTAACAGCAGAAGGAAGATCATTTATAAATATGTAAAAAAGTTGAGGGGCTAGTACACTACCCTGCGGGACGCTAGAGGTTGCTGCCTGTGCAAGAGAGGAGGTCTGGCCAACATATACTTACTGTGAGCGTGAGAGAAGAAAGTGAACTTGCCAATTTAGCACCAAAGGATCCAGGCCCAGTGTCCCCTGTTTTTCCACCAAGGCCACGTGGGGAACCAGATCGAAGGCCTTCTCAAAATCAAGAATGACAGCATCTAGTTGCCCAGAAGCATCCAGGACATTGGAAACGAACTGTGTGAAGTTGACCAGTTGTGTCTCACAAGAGAACCCATGACGAAATCCATGCTGTGCAGGGTGGAAAATCCCATGTGATTCCAAAAAGGATTTAAGATAGTCTGGCAAATGCTCTAACACCTTGCAACATGGGCTTGTTTTGCTAAAGAATTGTTGATTTTTTACTCCTTCATAATGCCAAAATTGACTGAAATGCATTTATTTTTCATGAATTTTGGGTTAAATCTAAAAAACAGGCTCTGTCAGCCAAAAAAATACCATAAATCTCCAGAAATCTGGCGCAAGAGTTGCGTCAATTTTTTTACCATATCACCGCAACTCAAAAACCACGACACAGAAGGTTGAAATTTTCCTTGAAGGCACTACATAGTCGGACTTGCGTGCCCATATATGAATAAAATTGGTTAAGAAATACGGAAGTTAGCATTTTGACCCCTACCTCCCCCCTAACTGGGAGGAAGATGAAACATTTTTCTCGTCATGGCCACCCGCAGGTTAGAAAAGGCATCTAAGAAAGAACACCAAATTTGACTTGAATCTTGTTTTGATGTCTTTTGTTGAGTGTCTTTAATCACCCCAACATTGATGCAGGTGCTTCACCCTAAATCTGTCAATCTTGGACATTTTTAGTTTTCCATGGATTTTTTTCATAAAGATGAGGAATCCCATTTCATCTCTTATAGATTTGTTGACTTGTTCATTGTTCATCATTAAATATGATGGGACGTGAATAGAGAAACCACCGTTTTTGTTTTCTGTACCTATTCCTCTACTTCATTGCTGATGTCATTCTGTTTCAGCCGAATCTCTGCATTGCTCTCCCACAAAATGTATCATCTTTTTTCTTGTGCACAGGTTTGCCAACCATCTTCCACATGTTTGCTCATTCTGTTCCGGTTGAAGAAAGATCTCGTGCATTTGGCTATCTGGTGGCAGCTGGGACGGTTGGACAGGCTTTTGCCTCATTGGTTGGTTTTACTTTACCTATCTGTTAAGTTTCACTTTACTTTAAACCATTTGCATTGCACTGATCAAAGGACATAACACATAATAAAATTGGTTCGCGTGTTGCTGAAGTTTGTTTTTATTTGACTTGAAGTCAGAGGTCAAAGGTGGGCTATCTGCAGATGAAACTGTTGCAGTTGTTGGAGAACCTGTAAAAACGAGAGGTTGAAAAAATTTTCAACACCTCAGCAGTCTTATTTAACTTGCTGCAATTAACAAATATATTCTTGGCAGCAGGCTCTCATGCTTGTCTCTGGTTTATTGCAAAAATGCACGAAAACGCCTTGGGAGTCAGTTGTATGTATTCAATCTGTGAAAAAAACATCAACGTAGGTAATGCGAACTAAACAGCCAAGAAATCACCAAGTTTGGTTTTAACAACCAACATCATCAAGTACATGGTTTTAACAACAAAGAAATCATCAAGTTTGGTTTTTCATGACATAGATTATGAAGTTTGGTAACAAAGAAATCAAAAAGAGTGGTTTTAACAACAAAGAAATCAAAAAGAGTGGTTTTAACAACAAAGAAATCATCAAGAGTGGTTTTAACAACAAAGAAATCATCAAGTTTGGTTTTAATGACAAATAAATCATTAAATTTGGTTTTAACAGCAACATTTGGTTTTCACAGCAAAAAATCTTCGTTAGATTTAATACCAGCAATGATGGCTTTATCATTCTTCTTTCATGATTTTAAAAAGGGGATAACCCCTTTTCAAAACCTATACCCTGGCTGTACTCCCTTTTTTACCAATTACCAGGGTTGTGTTGTACCCCTCCAGGTGGCAAAACTGGGACATTTTGCTGGTTCTTTTCTTTTTAACCCTTTTCAAGTGCATTTTACGTAGGTCGGTAAATGTATTATGCAAGTTGGCTCTTAAAATTTTTCAGAAATTATCTGCATCAAATATGCTTTCGAAAATCAGTAAAGGCATTCTTCCCCACTATTCTTGCAAATTTGTAGCCATCTTACGCAAGTATCACAAACGCTGTGGCATTATGAAGAGGGGTCTGTCTTACATGGTTGCTACCAACCTGGAAAACCTGGAAAACCTGGAATACTCAGGGAATTTTTTTCGCACCCTGGAAAACCTGGAAAACTCAGGGATTTTCGGAAAAAACCCTGGAAAAAATGAAAATTTCCAGAAAAGCCAGCCAAAAAATGGAAAACAGAATTTCACAACATTTTTTTAGTTTACATTTTTTTTAAATTCCAACCATGACACCTGAAGAACATTATTGTCTTGCAATTTTTGTCTGCACCCTCCCATTTTTGTCTTGTCCTCGGATAAAACCCTGGAAAAAAGCCCTGGAAAAAACTGAGAATCCTCCTGGAAAACCTGGAAAACTCAGGGAATTCCGATTTTTCAAAACAGCAGCAACCATGGTCTTAGCTTCTGAATTTGATGGTTTTAATAGGCATTTGGGCCAGACAAATTGCATTCCAGTCAAGACCCCCGGCGTTTTTGAGAAAATTCAAAAGTGGCATAATATCCGGACCGATGTCCGTGTTGGGTGCGTACCATGATCAATTTTTTCCTCATCCAGAGTATTCTCTCATTTTCTTTTATTTCTGTGATGCGCTTTCACGGACGGCCACAGCCTCTGAATTTGAAAGCCATCTGGACTCGGCCGAAATTTTACCAAGTCTCAAGAAGTCATGCGAGGTTGGTGGAACTGTGCAATGAAATAGGCCGATATTGGAGGCAAAATCGCCAACAGTTGTCAGGACAATATCTGAAACAACTTTTCGTACACTATCAATATTCTGTCGTTCAAAAGCTGGTCTTTTCGTTTTGGAAAGACGGTCAGTTTTGGAACACCCTGTGCCACTTCAGAAGTGCTGAATGGATCAATAAACAGAAGTAAACAGGAACACTCATCAATATGAACCATTTTTTGGAATGGCCAGGATTTTGGTTGCATATTTTGAGAGTTACTCTTGAATGGCCAATTGAAATTTTACATATTTTTTTAGGAAAAACCATGATTTTCTTTCACAGTTCAAAATAGAACATTTTCAAATGTTTGTATCTGAAGAACTGAGATGCCGAATTAAGTTTCCTTTGGAATGCAAGTCAGAAACATATCAAATTATAAGTGATCAAAAAATCATCAAAATCCGTTGGAAGGTTGACTGACAGTGGGCCAACTTGCATAATACATTTACCGGCCCTCGTATTCGCAAAGCAACTGCACGCTCACTATGTTCAGTGTGCAATATTTTGCTTTCCAGACTAGGTGTGCCTCCCAAGTCCAGAGTGCCACATAGGGCCCTCCTCTATTCACACAAAATTTTATACCTCTTCTGCACATCTGGTTACACTTGCATTTGCATAGAAGTTTGAAGTAACGCACATAAAAAAATATCGTACCTGCAAAGTCTTGATTCAGAGATTTGCCAGGATTTTTCCTTTTGTTCCTTTAATTATGTGACCTCCTTGTGCAGGAAGTAGAAGTTGTTATGGGCTGGGCCTTGATCAATCTTCCCATTGAACATAGATGGGAAGCTGAAGAATCCAGGTTCATGTTGTGGACATTTTTTTTTCTTGTTGAAACCAGTCCTGCTTTGAATTTTTTTCCAGCAACACAGGAAGTGAGACATTTTTTGGTTGTTTTTAAAATCATTTCAACCTGGGCTGTTAGGTAAATTGTAAACGTTGCATCTGTGAACATTTCCAAGCAGCGATTACTTGCTTGAATCTTGCAAAAAAAACTTGCAATTGGAGAATTCGCAGTTGGAGAATTCGTGGGAAAAAAAAACATCTCGATTATTGTCACAATTTTTCTCGTTCATACTTCTTTTCTTTTGCCAGGTCTGCCCACACCTGCATTGGGCAACATCATTTTATTCGTTTGGTTTCTTGGGTTTGGCATGGGTTTTGCTTTGGTTGCTCTTCTATCAAGAGTGGCCTCACAAACTGCAAGAGGATCAATTACCATTCTTAGCACCAAAGGTTAGTCGGTTGCTTTGATGCATTGGATTACACGAGTATATCTCAACTAATTTTCCTCCTTATATTCAGAAGGACTTCTTGCTGTGTAGGTCCATTCCTTCTCATCAGTTGTTAGTCAAGGAGGCCATTAAAATGCAATGATGACAAATGTCCTGAAACTTCATGTCCTTTGGATGTCCACATGGGGTATGAGGTTAAATGTAGGAAAATGCACTGTAATATCATTTTCTAAAAAGATGTTGCCTATTGTTGGTTGTTACCACTTGTCTGGTGTTGTTTTGCCTTTTTCTGATTCTGTCACTTATCTGGGAGTCACTTTCACAAAGACATTATGTTGGGGTGAACATATTGAGAGAATAGTTAAGAAAGCAAATGCAGCTCTTTTCTTTGTTAGGCGTTCTTTTCGTAATGCAAGTAAATTAGTGAAAGAAAAGGTATACTTTGCACTGGTTCGGTCCCTTTTGGAGTATGCCTCTGCAGCATGGGATCCGTATCACCTCATACATGTTGAAAAACTTGAACGTGTCCAGAGGAGAGCAGCACGTTTTGTAACTGGCAACTATTTGTTCTCCAGCAGTGTTACTGCTCTGTTGGCTGGTCTTGGCTGGAAATCACTTGCTAAACGGAGGCAGATCTCTAGGCTTGTGGGTCTTTTTTCTTGCCTCAACAATGTTGGTGGTTGGTCTCAATTGAAAGAGAGTCTACTGCCCCCCTGTTATCTGAGCAGACATGATCATGATTTCAAATTGCGCCCAAAACTGGTTTTTAGAGATGTTGGGAAATATTCTTTTTCTGTTAGGACGGTTAACGAATGGAATTCCCTTAGTGCAGATGTTTTCGGTGGTGAAAATGATATTGGTGTTAAAACATTTAGAAGAAATCTTATGCAATTGGTAACTCCTACTTAAATGTTGGTTTAGTTAAATTGTTGTTCCTGCTCATTGTTTTTTCTTTTTCGCTTTTGTTCTGACAAAGCTTAAATGCCGCTATTTTGAATATCTGTCAATTTGTGCCGGTTTTAACCAGGCAAATAATAATAATAATAATAATAATAATAATAATAATAATAATAATAATAATAATAATAATAATAATAATAATAATAATAATGTCATGAATCTTGGAATGATTGAATGAATGATCATCAGATGATGACAGTCCCAAAGGTAGTACTGCAGATTTCTTTCAGCTCAGATTTGAGTTTTTCATTTGGGAAGTGCACTTAGAGCTGAGAAAGAAGAGCCTGCAGGGTTTTGATTTCGGACAAAATTTTGGAGATAAAAGTCAATTGTGGGCTGCTTTTTGACCAAGAAAAACTTCTCATTTCTTCTTGACTTTTCTCCGAAGTACGAAGGTGGTTCATAACGTTTTCTCCCTGACATACTTCCAGAAGAGCTAGGGTGCTGAAATTTGGAACACTTGTTGTAACTCAATCATTTTCTATTGTGCCTACAAATTTTCGGTTCTGCCAATTTAGAATTGCTCTCTTGAAGTCGTGGCAGTTTGGGATCATGTCATTTGGTGATGATGTTCGGAACATCTGTAAATGGAAACGTCTGTAAATGTTTCCCAAAAGTGATGTCTGCAAATTTATCATCATCGGAACCAATTTTAACCAAAGTTGATATGGAATCCTTTTGCAGCCAGCAATGCAATCATTTTTCGAATGAAAAAGAGTAATGTTATCCAGACCGTGCACAAAGCATCCAGAATGGAAACAGTCGCTGCAAGAAACTCGAGACACAATCCACGAACCATGTTTTTGCACAGACTCAGAGGATAGAAGAGAGCATAATTTGAGCTGAAAAACAATCGAAACGCCTCTGCCATTTTCATGCAGCTGACAAATGGTGCATACTTTTTTGAAATGCACCTCGTCAATGACGAAAATTGACTTTGAGGGACTTGAGGATGAATGGAAATGTTGGAAAATTGCTCTCAATGCTGAATGCAACATTTCATAAGTGTCCAAAGCAGGAATAAATATTGACTAAATTCCCAACAAAACCTATTTTGATTAGAAAATGAAACAAACATCTCAGTTCTTCCTCTGAAAAAAAAAAAGGTTGGATTCATGGCAGGGCAAGGGACCTGCTAACAAAGGGTGATCCATTTTCTTTTTGATTTGGAGCATGCACACAAATTCTTATTGCTTCGGTTTACTTTATTAATATGTGTGAGATATTTTGATATCACTGTCCCTTATGCCGTTTTTGAATTGCACAAATTCCACAATAAAAAAATTCAAAATACCACTACATGCAGTTGAAGGCAGGCCATTGGTCAGAATAAAACAAACATTAAACAATATTCATGCCTTGCATTTCACAGTGCATCATGATAGCAAATTTATCTGCCCTTTGATCATGCCTCATTTGTTGCCAACATTTTATTTCGTTTTATGCTTTTGAAGCATTTTATGCGTAAACAAAACAATTGTTACAAACCAAACAATGCAAAAAAGAAAAGCAAAAACAGGACAATGATCATTACATCCAGTGCAGGAAAGACAAAATGAGTTGCTGCATTGAACACTGACGCTGTGCAAAAATTCCCTGCAAATTTATCTGCCCTTTGATCATGCCTCATTTGTTGCCAACATTTTATTTCGTTTTATGCTTTTGAAGCATTTTATGCATAAACAAAACAATTGTTACAAACCAAACAATGCAAAAAAGAAAAGCAAAAACAGGACAATGATCATTACATCCAGTGCAGGAAAGACAAAATGAGTTGCTGCATTGAACACTGACGCTGTGCAAAAATTCCCTCATTTGAACATCTTGAATGAGTTTTCTTTCTCCCTTTTTCTTCCCCATCCCCACCCCTGCCCCATATTCTTTCTTTAGTTCAATAATTCCGAAGTGAGGTGGGTGGAGTTTATCTCGAAATGGTCGTTGTGGGCCATCTACATTGCTCATTTTGCAATGAATTGGAGCAATTACATCATCATGCAGTGGCTTCCTACGTATCTTGCAAGGCGACTCAGTGCTAACCAAGAGAGCATAAGTCTAACTGCCGTACCTTACATTGTTAATTCGTTAGTCGGCGTTGGTGAGTTTCTGCTTTCAGTGAAAATTCAGGAAATCATTTTTTGAATTCATTATCTTGTCTTATCTTAATATCTTAATTCACAATGAACAACTCTAATGCAAATTGACATGCAGAAGAGATAAAAATAGAAACCTGGTTGCATTGTCATAGTGTACAAATTAAATTGAAAAAGAGTGTATAGAAAATAACAGGTAGCAAGACAACATTCAATTCAACCTGGCAGGAGAAATGTCCTCTGCAAAATATGTCTCCAAAAAACAGGGCTCAAAGCATTCCACGCATTTGCAGTCCCACCCACACGAAAAAGAACAATTCATGGGCTTCAACAGGGAATTGCCTCGTTTTATCATGTTGATTTGCTATTTTATCCTTTTTGTTTTCACTCTTTGACCTCACCATTAATTGGGGTTTCAGCCCGTGTGGTGGGTGCAACCAGGAAAACCCGAGATCAACTAAACTTGAAATATCCACTTAAATAAACCACTTTTTCCCAAAATTTCAAATAATTTTGGTGAACGATCGATTAATTTCAGGGCCATCAAGGTATGGCACCACCTTCCAGACAATCTGGTCTTGATTTCAAATCCTTTAAAATATAAAAATGAGCTAAAATCCTATCTTCTAAAATTGCGACATGATGATTTGTGCAGTGAGTTTGATATTTTTTGAATCCGTGTAGAAGGTAAAATTGCTGATTCTGATCTGATTAAAGTGATCCATCCATATTAAATTGATTCAGAAATGTTTCACTGCCGGGGCGGACATAACCAACTTTGTTGTCTACCGCTCTGGCTGGTCTAAATTAATTGGTATTTTTTGGAACAGTGACCCGAAGTTAGATCTACTTCTATCACATTCCTACCTTGTTAGGATTACGATCCCTACACGAGGTGGAAAATCAACGTTCAGTTCCATTTCTGTTGTTTTTTGTGTTGAAATCATGTACGTATTTGTTCTTGTTTTGGTCTAATTCCTTGTTTTTTCCCCTGCTGTCTACCTGTCTTCCTTAATAAAGAATGAATGCAGCTTGAAGGCCTATGATGATGACATCTTTATGATGTTTATTTGTCGCACATGAAAGCAACAATTCTGAGGCCGATAAAAAAAAATTACGAAATAACACAACAATAATTTATTATCATTGTGTCAACTTCTTCGGGACGGTCCCCCATACACTCTGACAGGGTCTCTGCCCCTTGGAACCCAGCTGGGGTGCTGCCCAGAACCCCAAAATATTTCCACATCTTCCCCCCAATATTCAACTCAGATCTGCACCCTCAGTACTCGCGTGTTACTTAAGACATTGGAATGAGGAAGGTACAATGATAATTGATTAATTGATATGATAAACGAAAGAGCAGCTCCCTTAGTGACTGGATGTTACTTTTTTCCCCCAGCACCCTTCTGTTAACTGATCTTGTATGGTCTTCCTTCTTATCGAAACGTAGATCTGCCTCATGATTGGTCATGGTCAGGTAATTTCACTGCCTCAATGTTGGTGGTTGATCCCTAACGTCGAACATCCCAACTTGTGCAGCAAAGGGCATAAAAAAGGCCTTATTTTTAGTTTGAACATAAAATTCAAGAAATTCGTCCAGCACAAAAAGCATTATCATTTTAGAGGGGGTCGAAATGGTTGAAAGCATTGTGCTACACTCTCCTGGGGGACAGTTATGAGGGCGTGATTTTCCATGGACAACAAACGAAGGTTGACAGTGAAGTGATGCACAGATGGGAGGATCAGTGAATAGTGATCACTGACTGCATGTTGGTGCTGGTGCTGATCGGTAATTTGACACAATGATAACATTCACGAACCTTCACATCAACAACACAACGCTTGCTTGATTGGAAAATGGAGTGATCTATGCCATCAGGAATGTGGTCTCCTCCGGGTGCAAATCCTGACTTCTTCGACAAAAAGCAACTGCTAACATAACTCGGCTCCTTCAATGCAACTTGGCTGGCCTCAAGCAAAATGCAACATCTGAGGTTGAAGCAATTAATTTAATTTTTAATTGAATTGAATTTAATTTAATGTTAATTTGCATGGGCTAGGCCCTGGCGCAAATCAGCAATGCAATGAAGATTAACATTAACGAACAATGACATGAATGTACAAGGATGCAATGCACTTAGATAGTATCAGCTAGTTGCATAACTTAGAACTTGTAACATTGAAACAAAAAAGATGTTATATTATCCCACGCTGTTCGGCCAGCCGTGGCCCTATGTTGCTTTTAAATGTAGCCACACTAATATCCTCACCATTTCCAAAGAAACTAGGATGTAGCAGATTCCATTCATTGACTGTTCTAGTGACAAAAGAATATTTTCCAACATCCTTGTGGGAGAATTGCGCATTGGCATTCCAATGGTGGCCTTCAGTTTCGAAGCACACATCGCACAGAAACATCATGAACCCATTATCATAAAATATTTTTGGTTCATGATAAAATTTGCCCCAGAATGCCTCGTTGTCAGAATATTTTGTCAACATCAGAATGCACAATGGGTATTTCCTTCACCATCAATGAAACCTCCAACAGCTTTCCTGGCACCTCTGGATTCAGACACCAAATGCCATCACTTTGCATTAATTGTTTTGCTTCTATCAAAACACAGTCTGATAATGTGCCTATTGATTTTGTGCAGCAATCGATTCCAAAAGTAGAGATTTTATAAGCTTCTTTGTGCCTTTCTGATTTGCCTCTCACTCTGACCAACACTGACATCTACTCGTATGTTCAAGGTTTCTGATGCTCCTATCCTGTGAAACCAAGATGGGCAAGAGTGTTGCACTTAACAATGGACATAGAAGCCCGATGAGCAAAAAGCACAATTATTGTTATTGTTCTGGCACAGTTCTGTTGTTCTGAGCAACTTCCAAAAATGGGAGTTGATGATGCAAAAACGATTGCCACTGCATATTGGAGCCATTTTCTGCTAATTAAAATATGACCCTCTGATATCTGATGGTACGAATTTTTCCACAAGTGGATGCTTTTCAGATTGGCGATGTGTCTTTGTCGTTGGCATCACGTTACAAAGGTCCGTTCCTTGTTTGCAGACTGCCGTGCACTGAATGAACACTCACTGCCTTTCATTTAATCCTTTCATCCAATCCCATGAGGTTGCCATTTTGGTGATACAATGTGCCGTCAATTGGGATCTTATCGGCAAGAATCTTTTGGTAAATTTTGTTGTGTAGATTTTTCATGCAACTCATCTGTTCAGGGCAGGCAAGGATTTCCTCCAGAGCCCATAGGGTTTCTTCCAGTAAAACTTCGCTTGCCCCATTGTAAGGACACAGTTGTCAGATAATAAAACCACACTTTTTGTCTTGTTGAGTTGCTTTTTCGATTATTTTTTTCTTCTTCTGATTATTTCTGCAGTTGTTGGCCACACAGCAGATTCGATGATCTCTCGTAATTGGACCATCCTCTCAGTTAGACGTCTGATGACAGCTGTTGGTCTACTTGGACCAGGAATATTCTTGTTGGCATTTTGTGCCGTTGACAATTTGTTGTTTGCTGTTTTGTAAGTTCATTTTGAAATTTGTATTTTGTGTTTTAAGGGGATAGGAGCCATGTAAGGAGCCAAGTAGCCATTTTGGAGAAAATATCATTAATTTTATTTTTACTTTGATATGTGCTTCAAAATGTCTGCTTGAGTCATTTGCAGAGATACAGACAAATATAAATATGTCATTCATATGTAAAAAAAAAACTCACAGAATTGGAGCTCTGGGGCTAGCATTTTGATTTTTGCCAGGTCGTAGTCTTCCCAATTCCCATCACAAATTTTGCCAAATGTTTTGCTAAAAGTCTATCGTAACTTGATTTTTCTAAAAAAAAAAAAAAAAAAAAGAAGCATACAAGCAAAAATAATTAAAAAAATCTGATTCCACAAGTCGAATATTGAACCATTTTTGACTCAGAAATGACTCGTAAAAATTGCTCTGCAGCCCACTGTTACTTCACAAATGTCTTAAAGTTCGCTCAAAAATCAACCCAAAAAGAGTTGTCATTCCTAAACTTAAGGGGGATGACCCTACTAAATGGTGAAAAAATTAAAATTTCTCATTTTGTCATGTGCTTTCCCTCCCGATTCTGTGATGTTTTCTAAGCATTTTGGTCCAAAAATTAGTAAAATACGTTAAGAAATGGCTTCACAAGACCAAATTTCAATATGCGATGCAAATTTGGACACTGCTTTTTCACCATTTCCCTCAAGGGGAGGACACCTGTACAAAATGTAAAAAATTTAAATTTTTCTCCAAATTTCCACTTGCATGAAAAACACAAGGAAAACCATGTCTTTGGTCGACCAACAGGAACGAGGTAGTCTTGTAAATTTCCCTCTGCCGTCTCTGAAAACTGCTGCATACTTGGAAGTGGAGGGTGGGCACTGGTCACCATAGTCTGTCTTCAAGTCAGCATGAATCTGGGTTGCAGTTTCACCAAGTTTCATTCTTTTTAAAACTTTCTTTCATTCTTTTGAAAATTTTCTTTCATTTTTTCAAAATTTTCTTTTGAAAATTCCACATTTTTGGCCAGAGTTAAAAACTCACTGTTTTTGAGACCGTGTACCGTGAAAAATAAACGTCAAATTTTTTGCATTCTGTGGAAAAAATAAAAGGCAACATTTGGACGTACAACTACCGAAAAAATAGTTGTAACTCCGACGGATGGTTTTCCCATGAGAGGCCCTCTCTTTACTTTTCGACTCAACCACGCATTTGGCAAGACATTTATCCAGAGAATGAACTACTCTTTTTATACCTTATTTTTTCACATTTTGTTTTCAGATTTGTGTCTGTATCAATGGGCCTGTGTGCTTGTAATTCTGCTGGACATCTCAGCAATCATGCGGATGTTGCTCCAAATCATGCTGGCATCACATTTGCCATTTCAAATACAATTGTAAGATAAAGTTTTTCATTTCATCACATCATTTGCTTTGCTTCTATGTTGAGGGGGGAACCACCACGAAAAGGTGAAAAAAAGAAAATTTCTCATGTTTTCAAATGCTGTTCCCCCTGATACTGCGATGTTTTCTGAGCATTTTGGTCCAAAAATTAGTAAATTCCGTTAAGAAATGGCTTCACAAGACCAAACTTCAAGATGTAATGCAAATTCGACCACTGCATTTTCACCACTTCCCTCAAAAATTGACCATTCGAAAACCCCATTTTTCTTGCATTTTGATTTCCGGTTCAAAAAAGACTTTCACTCAATAATATGGGCACCGCTACAAAGTTTCGGTAAGCTTTTTCGCTAAAAAGGCTGCCATAGGAGAACCAGATGACTCAGGGGGCTGAAATTTTGCAAGAACACATAGTGACCCCCCACATGTGTACCAAAAATGTGCTCAATCTGTTGAGAATTTTCAATTTTGGGTCGGCCCCCCATTGTTATCTCACGCACTGCACGTTTATTTGAAGAAAAATCATGCTACCTACTCACTGCAGTTGGGCTTTGGGTTTTTTTGAAATTGCTCACGTCATGGCATTTAGTAATTGTTTGAGTGAAACCAGGTCTTGAACCTGTTAGAAAAATGAAAAAGTGATGCTATTGGTTCGTGAACAGGGAAATAGATGTGCATAAGGGGGGTGATTGAGGAGGGGTAATAAGTTTTAGGTTTTCAAGTCTACAAAAAGTCCGGGAAACAAGTGTGGCTGATCAAATCCTCCAAAGACCACACTCATGTTTCTTGTTTCTGCATATCCCTCTTCACCTTCACCTTAACCAGTTTCAGTTGCCATATCATGAGGCAACTGCAGTATGATCATGCTTTGCTGCATGATTCATTTAAAAAAAAACGGCCAATCTTCAGAACAAAACATTCGTCACAGTTCTTTATTCAAACTGCAATCGAAATAAAATCACCGTTTCTTGGGCCTCGTGTTTTACTGACCTATGCTTGTTAGTAGGGGTGTACCGGATAGCAAAAAAGCCGGATAACCGGATCCGGATACCAGCCGGATACAATTTGCAGTAAATTCGGCCGGATATTTTCATGTCCGGATACAATCCGGAGATATCCGGCCGGAGCCGAATATCCGGCCGGATAATTGAAGAATAGGCCATTTAGAGCTCGGATCCACCTCTCACAGGCAAAATTGTTCCAAGAAAACCAAACTAGAACATTGCACAACAAAAATACTTGATTTATACCCCACACCTCAGATCAACTCAACTGGCACCTCTGCTCCTTCTAACAGAATGACATACTGCTCCAGCTATCCTCCTTTTATATGCTGGGAGAAGCTGTTGCCTGCTTGTGGGAGGGGCTTCCAACCCAGATTTGGCATCTACGCAAACTCCACCCACTTTTAAGCTCAAGGTCAACTGGCTTCGAGCTGCATATAAAATGACTGACTTCCCGGGAGAATGTCAGTTTCCTTCCAGACTTTGCCCAGTGAGGACCCATCCTGCTCTGTTCTTTATCCGGCTGTGAGAGTGCCGGATACCTGAAACTATTCGGCCGGAGCCTCGGCCGGAGCCGAATAATGACCGAATAATATGAAAAATATTCGGCCGGACCGAATACTTCCCGAATATCAAAAGTTTGCCGGATAGGCCGGATACCGGATAGTTTCCGGATATCCGGTACACCCCTACTTGTTAGGTAGGGACCACCTTGTGGAAGTGAAATCATCACAGCATGGTGTAGCATCACAC
>JASGXE010007675.1:0-18141 GCA_030068105.1 Sinentomon sp. SZTP_YWyxl | reverse complement strand
TGTTGATGCATGAATTTCTTCCTTCAGGTGACTGAATTGGGTATCGCTTCTCTCCTATGATAGGAGAGAAGCGATACCCAATATCGATCTACAGATTTGATTTTCCTCGATGGAAAATGAAGGAGAAGCGAGCGGAACCACACGACTGGCATATTCCACCAGAGTATTTTTCTTGCATTTAATATGTCTCAGGACGATGCGAGTTGCTTGCAGTCGCAGCAACCATCGGGCAATTTTGTTTCGTGGAAGTTTCATGTTATGCGAAAAGGAGATCGCGATATTGTCCGTGTACACGGTGCACCCATCGTCCTGAATATATTGAATGAATTTGTCAACGGCCAGTAAAACGGCGTAAAGTTCTGCCGTTTGAGCATCCCAATTTTTCTGCGATTTTTCTAAAGTTTTCGCGAAAACGCTCACTGGCAAATATTTTCCGTCTGGCGAAAGTTGCGTAAGGACACCGGCGGCATTTTTCTTTGGTGAAGCATCGGTGAACAAAACGTATGGCAAACCTGGTTTTGGCAGGTACAAAGCGACTTGTAGAGCCAATGCCTCCTTGACCGTTTCAAAACTTTTCTGGGCTTCATCACTCCATTCCAGCCGTTTCAGATTGCGGTTTTTCAGCTTGTTTAAAGGCTGCAAAATATCGGCTTGGCATGGAATGAATTGACCTAAGAAATTGACAGCTCCGAGGAAAGATTCCAGTTCATTTACGGTGGTTGGAGCTGGCCATCTAGTTATAGCATCAATTTTCTCGGGGTCAGGGATCCTTTTCCCATACGAAAGGATGAAACCCAAATATTTTACAGTTCGTGTTGCGATTTTGCATTTCCCGTTCAATGAAAATCCTGCCTCTTATAAGGCACGCAACTTGACGCAACACATTTGAAATGTCTTTGTAATGCGTTTCAAGGTCCTCTGACGCAATCAAGATTTATGATTGCGTCAGAGGACGCAATCATAAATCATATGATTGCGTCAGAGGACCTTGACGGTCCTCTGACGCAATCACATTTATCATAAATCAATTTATCATAAATCATAAATTGATTTATGATTTTTTGGAATGCCTGCCCAGCTGTTGCCAAACCTTGAGTAATCCTATTGTGTGTGTATTGATAATTTGCATTTCCAAAACTGAGGATCCTCTTGGTTAGTTCATCATCGATGACAATGCTGTGATAAGCACTTGAAATGTCAAGGAGGGTATATAGAATTTTTTTAACCCACTGTGAAAAATGTCGTCGGGCCTGGAAAGGGGTGAATAAACCGGAAATACCCTTTGATTTATTGGCCTGAAATCGGTTACCATTCTGTAAGTCCCGTGTTTTTTCTTGGGAATCAAGAGCCGCAACAAAATTCACTAAATCTTTTCTCAATTATCCCCTCTCTTTCCACCTCATCCAATATTTCTTGGAGAATGATTTCTTTCTGGGGGGACAATTTGTACGGTGCCCTCCGGAATGGCTTGTTAGAATCTAATCTGACAGTGAAACCAGTATTCTTTCCACAGCCGACTTCTTTCAGGAACAAGAAAGAAAACGAAGACAATAAGTCTTCAAAACGCTTTCTTTGTTCAAGCGTAAAGTTTTCTCCGAATTCGATTTCTGACTCATCATTGACCCCGCCGTTTTCATCATTGCAGCTGGAGTCAATGGTAATGGAATCGTAGTTACTCAAGGGGTCAAATGATTTAGGGTCGAAAGCGACGTTATCAATTTTGCCCAGGGTTATGTGGTCTGGGACATCGGACGGTTGTACGTCCTCAGCGGAAAATTCCAGTACAAATGGTTTGAGTTCTTTCCCGTCTCAATCAATTTTTTTAAATTCGTGTGTTTCCCAGTGGCGTGCGGTGAGTTTTGCAGGAGGTCATGCGGAGGGAAAAATCCTGTGTGAGGTATCTGGGCGCAGCCCAGAAGGTGGGTCTGGGGTGCGGAGCCCCCCAGATATTGGGGTCTGGGGCGGAGCCCCAGCGGGGTTCCAAGGGGCAGAGCCCCTAGCAGGGTGTCTGGGGGCTGAGCCCCCCAGAAGCTGAAGAAACTTTTAAATTTAGTGTTCATTTTCAGTGCAAGAATTGGTGATCTGGAGGACAAATTTCCCACGCGAGCCAACAGCTCATGCCACGAAGGAGCAAGTTATCCCCTAGGGGAGCATTCATTGGTAGGTTGACCCTCACCTCCCGAATGACACCGCTGGTAATGCGGTTGTTAAAGACAAAGATTTAGACATCCCGTAAATTTTCTGAAACTCCATGCTTCAGACAAATACAACAGGCAAAATGCAACAGGATGAGAAGAAGCACAAATACAGTTTTGTTTTTCTTACTTTCGCAAGGCCCTGCAACTCCGAAGTTGCACGCCCACAAGCCAAGCAACCACTCGCTTCTTTTCATCAAAAGATTCGGCGGAGCTTGAGTTGTCACAGAGCTGACAACTATGAACAGCTTGGATTTCCGTTTCCATGGTGGGACACTTGAGACCAATCAAATTCAACTGATCACTGAAATGACTTCTCTTGAAAGAACCTTTTTGCCTTTTCAGTGCACTCTCGATATCTCCATTTCAGGACACAGAACACAAAAGACAAAGGGTATCTGACATCCATATACACCAATACAAAGCAATCAAATGAAGTTCCAAGAATGAAGGCGCGAAATTGGTTTCCGTGATCCGTCGCCCAGCGCCCTCAAATATCGGCTCGGCTGCTGCACAGTGCATGCAGTCAGCATTGGAGGCGCCTGGGCGAGGCAAGCATGATATGGCAACAAGGCGATAACTGGTTCTGTTTCATGTTGTGTTCAAAATCTGTGTGAATCTCAGGTGTGATTGAGCTGAATCAGGGCAGAACATCACTCACCACCTCCTCCTCCCGCGCAGTTGCTGATACCCATCCCATCCAACCAGCTCCCTCACCTCAAAAGCGCAGACACACTCTGTTGTGGTCCCCTCGATGAGTTCTGTGCTCGTTTGCACTGCCGCTGAATTGCTGGCCCAGAATGTGTTCTGTGCGGATTTCTCTCCGCATGTTCTCGTTCCTTTTTCAAGCAGTTTCAGCCGTGCATCAGAACAGTATGCGGTTGCACACCCATGCAAGGAGACTGCTGTCAAAATAGCAGCGATCCATGCGCTCTAAATTCCGCATACACCAGAGCAATTCCGGCACAGCAGGGATAACCAAAATATGTCGCCGCATGCAAAGTTTGTCCGCAATGATTTTTTCGCGGGGAAAGGAAAACTGCAGCAAAAATATGGACTGGGAGTCGAAATTCGGCACAATTTGATGTTTTCCCTTTCTTCCCGTAATTTTACAAGTCATGCACTGCATGACTTGCATACTATGGACGGACCGCCACTGGTGTTTCCCCGCGAATGCGATATTCGTTTTTTGCGGTGTTAATTTCCATTCCCAATGCGGAAATAATGTCCAGACCCATCGGTCTGGACAAGTTCTTCGCCAAATGTTCAAAAAATGTAGAGCTTCGTTCGAATTGTTGCCTTGTGTACGGCCAGCTTAATAGAGACGAAGCCCAAAAATTCGCATTCGCGGTTGTCAGCTGATCTTATTTGCGCCGTTGGCAAGTGCAAGGTGTTCCGAATTTTGAGATGATTGAACATCTCTCCACTGATCAAGCTGATCACACTGCCAGTGTCGACCAAACCCACTGTTTTTCTTGCATTGATTGAAACTACCACGCCTAGATAATGCTTGCTTCTGTATGCATGCAAAGTCTTAAACAAAGATACGTAAGAAATTCTGGAAGTGGTACATCCTGATTCGTTGAGTTCCGGTGAACTGACGTCATGGGTCAAGTCTGAACCCATTGACGTCACACTTCGAATCTCCGATGCCTGCATGGTTGCTGCTTTATCTTGTCTAGTCGGATCGCCGAAGCTAGCACCACCACATCGACGACGACTTCGACTGATATCCTCTGTATGGGATGTGGAAGGCAAAAAGGCAGAATCAGAGAACGGGCGGGTGGGGTCATTGGTTAAAATTGAATGGTTTGTAGACTCGTGTGAATTATTGACTGAGTCCATGGTGTCACTGTTCGTTTTCCGGAAGGTCAGAAGGTGGGGAGTGAACAATGGCATTCACTTTTTTGTTAAAGGTTTTTGAGCGGGTACGGTCCTGTTGAATTTCGTGAGTGGCTGAACTCTGTTTGTTGCTGCCACGATCCCGCTGTTGAACAAATTCGCGTCTCCCCCCTTTCGGAGAACTGGATTGGCGATCTTTTTGATTTGAAAAGTTTTTGTTGCGGGAAGACTGCTTTTCAGAGTATTGCGCGTTTTTTGAGACGGACTTTTGTGCGTTGTTTGGTTGGGGCGAATTTATGCCACCGAAATCCAAATCATATTGCCGCTTTCTGCAAATTTGGCTAATGTGACCTAATTTCCCGCAATAGCCGCACTCAATGTCCTCGTATTTTCTGTTTCCAGGGACATTGCGAGTGGGTAGATTTGGCGATGACTTGCCCTTATTGCGGAGAAAGCACCTGTCCTGAGTGTGGCCAACTTTGCCACAAAATGCTCACTCCAAAGATTGGTTGTCCGATTTTTTGGGACTATCCTTTTGTCAGGGGCGCAAATCCCTCTTGAGATCTGGGGGGGTTAGTCCATCGGGGGCCCTTTTCACGGTAACAGGGGCCCATTTGATGAAGCCCGCCGCAGGCGCAACGGGGTCTGGGGCAGCGCCCCAGCGGGATTCCAAGGGGCAGAGCCCCTGGCAGGGGGTCTGGGGGACGGAGTCCCCCAGAAGCTGAAGAAATTTTGAAATTCGAGTGTTCATTTGGGGTCCAAAATTGATGTTTCTTTCAAATTTTGGGACCCAAATGTGCCTTGAAATGATGGGCGCACTTTTATGGTTTTGCAAATTTCAGGCCCATTCGCAACAGGCCTGCACGAAAGCCTGAATTTCCAAATATGTGTGTGCAAGAGACGTTTTCTGAAATTCACGAAAGCAGATGCAAAAACAAAAGCGATAGGTACCCATGTCTCCAACAAAAGAAGGTCAAGAGGAGCAGTAAAATTGTCAAACTTAATTGTGAAACAAAGTCGGGGGCACGCGGGGTCTGGGGCGGAGTTCTTGGCTCAAGTGGGATGCCAAGGGACAGAGCCTTGCAGAGTTGCAGAGCCTGGCAGGGGTGTCTGGGAGTACCACAGAGGTGTGATAACTTTTAGGAATTTCAACATGCATTTTGGCCGGATTTTGGCTATTTTGGACACCATTATGGCAAGGGCTGGGTGGTCAGGCTCATACATACGGTATCATTAAAATTTCTACAAATAATGCTGCTTCTCCCATATCTTAGATTCAGGCTGCTGCCATTGCAGGTGCTTTGGCGTTCATTTTTTTTTTTTTTTGTTTCCACGGACAGACGTTTTTTTTTGGAAATTAGGGTTTTTTCAGAGTGGCTGAAGGCCATGATCTGGATTGTTCCCTTGCTTTTTCGGGGCACAAGAGCTGTTTTTTTCGGGCCGGCGTCAGGGGCGCTCTGTGGGGTTGGCAAGAGGGCCCAACCTCCCAAATTTCACCATTCAAATTGTTCGTTACGATTCATCAAAATGCGGTCAAATGATGACTTCCCTTTTCACATTTTCGGAATGAGGCCGGCAGGTTGTAGGCATTATTTTTTTTTCCATTAAAATCTGCTGTTATTTTTTTTTTGTTTTTTAGAAATGAAGTTTTCTAAAAGCTGGATTGATCCCCTTGCGGTCAAGGGGCCCAGAGGGGATTAATTTGTGCTCAACGCATGGGCCCTTTCTGGGGATGGCAAGAGGGCCCAAATCTACCAGAATTCCATCAATAAAATCTATTCGTTATCACAGCATTACCCACCAGTCACCACGGCGTTACCATAGCAGGTAGTTGGCACTCGCTTTTACTTCCCACAAGTTGTTGTTTTTTGTCTTGAAAGCTGGAGCTAGATTGATTCCCTGGTGTTCTAAGGGCCCCAGAAAGCTAGCTGGATTGATTCCCTGGCGTTCTAAGGGCCCCAGAGGGGTTAATTAAGGGCTGAGGCAGGGGCCCCTGTGGGGTTCAACGCATGGGCCCTCAACGCATGGGCCCTTTCTGGGGATGGCAAGAGGGCCCCTCTACCAGAATTCCATCAATAAAATCTATTCGTTATCACAGCATTACCCACCAGTCACCACGGCGTTACCATAGCAGGTAGTTGGACTCGCTTTTACTTTCCCACAAGTCTGTTGTGTTTTTGTCTTGAAAGCTGGAGCTAGATTGATTCCCTGGTGTTCTAAGGGCCCCAGAAAGCTGCTGGATTGATTCCCTGGCGTTCTAAGGGCCCCAGGGGGTTAATTAAGGGCTGAGGCAGGGGCCCTCTGTGGGGTTGGCGGAGGACCCAATCCACTAGAATTCCTGAAATACAATTTTTTCGCTATCATAGCATGACCACAGCGTCACCATAGCAGGTGGTTGGACTCACGTTTTTTTCTTTTTTAGTCTTGTGTTTTTTGCAGTTTTTTTTTTTGGATATGAGGTTTTTGTGTTGAAAGCTGGAGCTGGATTGATTCCCTGGCGTTCGAAGGGCCCCAGAGGGGAAAATAAGGGCTGAGGCAGGGGCCCTCTGTGGGGTCGGCAAAAGGGCCCCACCCCCTCCAGAATTCCACTCACCGAATTCTGGGGGGGGGTGAACCCCCCCCCAACCCCCCCCCGTGATTTCGCCCATGCCTTTTTGTCCTTTTGAAATTGTGACTGAGGGCGTTGCTCAATGCCAAACCCAACGTGGTTTACAACACGAACCGCTGAGCAGTGCAGGTGGAATTCTGCTCGATAAGGAGTTCACTCTGCGGCAGTCAAATCGCGCAAAAGAGAAGAAACGTCCTGGTGTTCGGCATTTCTCAATAGCATCCGAATTTTTGGATGGCAATTTTTGTAAACGTGTTCCATGAGCTGCCGAGGATGCACCACATCGAACAAAACTTCAGCGATGCATGTCACACGGGTGAAAAATGCAACCACGTTTTCGTCTGATTTTTGTTTTATCTGCACCCACTCGTTGTCAAGTTTGCACCTGAAGTCGGCGGAAAAGAACACGGAAAGAAAGTTGCTTTTGAAATCTGAAAAACTTGCGAGATGAAATTTCACGTTGTTGAACCATATAAGGCAGTATATGGTATTTATATGTAACCATATAAATCAAATTAAATTAAATTAAATATAAGGCAGTCGCCTTCCAGAAAATGGTTGATGTTGTTAAAGAAAATGGCGTCAGGCCAATTTTCAGATTTCAAAAAGGTTTGTGTTTTGCAAGAAGATGAGAGGGCATTCAGATGGTTTGCCCGAAAATTTTTGGAAAACAGGCAAATCTTTAGTTTTCATTTTCGATCGCCAATCCAACCTTGTTTGACCAATGTTAAGAGGTATGTTTGGTTGAAAATTCTGCGTGCCGTTCGTAACCACAGTAGAATAAAGTGGACGAGACGGTAGCGATCCAAAACCATTCAACGGTCCGTTTAAATTGTCCGCGCTTTGTGTGTTTAGCCCATTTGAGTTTGTAGGAAAAGATGGCAAAAAAGAAAATTCCCTTTGACCAAAACCATCAGGATGAGACGTGCTGCAAGTTGGCACGCCAGGCAAGCCAAGACCACTAAAATTTCCAACTTGTGGTTGGTTGTTTGTGAATGGTGGTCTCATATTGGGATCCAAGTTCCTGCTGGCATTGCCTTGATCAAATGGAACATTGTGCAAGTTCTCAACAGAAAGCGTACTTCTTGTGGACTTGTTGGATTGTTGCACAAGCTCATCAATTCTTTTTAACAAGTGATCTTGAAATTCTTGGCTTTGCTCTAATGCCCTTTCTAAAAAGTTAATGCGATCATCTAGTTTACGTCTTTTTGCGCATTGAAGGAGTGCTCTTTTGATTGTGAGCGACTTGTGAATGAATCCATTCTTTCCAAGAGAATCTCCTGAAAATCCAAGGTTATTTTTTGAGTTTGCTTCATTGCACACAGTCTGGCCTCGAAGGTTGAAAATTGGTCAAAAGGGCTGGCAGCTGGACTGTCATGTTCGCTGTTCGGAACAGCATCAAATTCCACAATTTCGGCCGTTTTTTCGCCGTTTGTTCCAGCTCCAGATCTCTGACTGTTGTTTGTCAAGTGAGTATTCGTGGGCCTATAAGATATTCAATATTGGCTGTGAACTCCGAACATGAGTTTTGTTCGTTTCCACACGTTGCCATATTGAGAAAAAGAATTTGCAAATTCTGAGTGGTGAATTTTTGTTTTCGTTCCGTAACTTCCAGAGACGACTCACACCAACACCACCGTGAAAGAAAACGTGTGAAAAAGTGATAACCGGGGTTATTGAGTTGCGGGCGCAGTGATTGAGAAATGTTCGCGAGTGATCCTGCCAGTGCAGGTCGAATGCAAAGTGTGGAATGATCAGCGAAATCGAATGCTGCGAAAAGGTCGGCGAGAGCGAAGCCAATTTTGCTGACAAACTTATTTGTCGATATCGGTCTGAAAATCGCCTTGCACGCGATAATTGTGCGAATTGGTAATTAGTTGTGGTAATTAATTGTGCGAATTGGTAATTGGTAAAAACAAGGCAGACCGAAATTTTTATAGCATTTCGAACGATGGAAATGTTCGGAACTGCTATAGAAAAACCAAGTGATCTCAGTTAAAAAGAAAGACCCGTCGAGTAAACCAGATAGTTATCGCCCAATTTCCCTCACTTGAAACTGTTCAAAAATCCTCGAGCAGATACTTTCAACCGTTATTCGTAATTTTCTCGCCGAAAATGATATCCTCCTGCAAGAGTGCATGCACTTATGTATCACCCTGTTCAATGTGGCAAATTAGGCAGTTTGTCAGCCTTCATTAAAGCATTCATCAAAAGTGTAAATAACCAGAATGATCAGGTAAAATTTAAATGAAGCAAACAGAAATTATCAAAGGTTGTGCAAAATACATAAAAATCCGTCAAAAACCTGGCAAAAAGTTGGCTCACGCCAGCGTTGCCGCAATCAGCAAAAATATAAAAATATCACAGTTTTGCAAAATTCAAACGTCCTTCGGCCTGCGTCCAGTTCCTTCTCTCGGATCAATGTCAAATTGCTTTTCTTGTCATCTGTGCCATAGTGTATGCCAAATTTACCTGATCTGCTGTGTCCTGATTTTAATCAGTTTTTCATCTTGTGATCGTCCTTCACTCGATTTTACCAGTTTCAATAATTTATTCAGTCAGCGAATTTCATCTCCGTGCGCGGAGGTAAGTTCTAAATTAAAGCGTGGTGCATCTGTGAATAACCCGTGATCACCTTGCCGATAGATGTGAAAAACCTGCTGAGGAAAATAGTTGTGAAAATATCATTGTGAAAACCATTTCGTGAAATACCTCATGCGAAAATTTGTTGTTCAGAAAGAATTGTGCTACTCGTAAAACCCGATCTTTGAATTGTGTTGAAAACCACTCGAGAAGAAGAAAACTCTGAAGAGAGTTGAGAAAAGTTGTGAGGAAAATGTTATTGGGGAAAAATCCTTTCCGAGCAAAAACGCTCCCTGTACGAGTGAAAGACTGTGAAAAACCCAATGTCAAATTGTCAATATGGGAAGTACGTTTTGGAAAAATCTGTTGGAAAATGAAAATAACTCAGACGCTGTCGAGGAGAGTTAGCAATTCCCCAAGATTTGCTCACTCTTCACTGACATCTTGTGCGTCATGACAATGTTTTTCTGGAAATCTTTCTAACATTGGAAGGTAAGCATTGCCTTCCACTTCTTTCCCTTAACTCAGTTTATTTGGTATCAACTGCGGCTACTGGGAACAATTCTGGTTATCGGGTATAACTCTTGGCATCAATTACTAAATCAAGTTGAGACGACATTCTTGCCAGCCGGCTGAGCATGCTTGATTGCATTATTGTTAGCCTTCTAATGACGATTCAGACATGAGATGTCGACTTCTCGAGAATCCTCATGTTCATCACACGAAGATAAGTACCACTTCAATTTAAAATATTCGGACTGCGTTATCTTGCGTGCTGTGCGTCTGGAACACTTATAGGCGAAGATAATCGCTTCGCATATAATTGTCAAGAATCTTTCCAGTTTACTCAAGATCTCATTTTGTGAATTTGTTTTTGACGCTGTGATCAATCCGAGAGAGGAAACCGTTTTGCTGGAATTTTAAGATCGTTAAAACAGAGATTAAAAAACTTTTACTCGAGCATTCATTTCTGTCCTGAATGGCGCCGAACGTAAAAATCCCGAAAAAAATCAAAAGCCGTTGGAAAAAAGACTCGTTGGAAAAAAAGTCTAAAAATAACTTCATTTTTGATTTTCAAAAAAATATAATAAAAAGCCTAAGGCCAAAAATTGAAAAAGCTTGAAAATAAAAAGTTCTTTTCTTGTGATGTATTATTTACCGTTCAAAGTAATTTTCGTGTTTAAAAATATTTTGGTAAAAATGCCCGATGTTCAAAGATCGCCTTTAGGTGTAAGGAGGAACAGTGTCGGCGATGTCAACAGTCCGACCAGTGCAATGTTTGACCAGTTCAATGCTGAACAGTTTTGACCAGGGCAATGTCGCAGTGGCGGCAAGCAGTAATTATGCCCGTGATCAGCCAGCTGCTGCAGCTGATATGCCTCCTGTTAGCACCGAAACTTTTCAGGGTCCATCTTTGGAAGGTTCCTCAAATATTTCTTCTGAAGATTTTTTGCGTAGGCAATTGGCCAGTGTTGAAGCCCGATTGGAGCAGAGCGAAAGGTCACATGATCGCCTCATGCAAATGGTGGCCTCTCTTTTGGAAAAAATGTCCTTGTTTGAATCGTGACAAAGGGATGCAAATACTGTTCAAGAAACACCTGCTACTTCTTTGGGGGCCATGGCTACGATGAGTGTTTCAAACGCATTGCCAGTGACATCTGTGACATCTGCCGCTCGGAACTTTGCCGTCACTGAAGTGACGCAGCAGTTCAATCAGTTCCAATCATGGCCACAGAAACATCCGTTTCAAATGTTCCGTCTGATATATTAATCGCGGCTGGTCCAATTTTGGGTGGGGCAGGGGTTGGCGTTTTTCGGTGGGTGGGGATCCGGTTTGGGAGGTGGGAGGAGATGGGCGAGGGGGTGCAATCCTTTTTGGAAGGTGATGAATGCGACTCATAGTCGTGGATGGCAGTAATATCGGGTAGTCGGGTGGGTGGGGTTGCGGTTGTATCATAGAAGTGGGTGGGGGGTTCGATCGCAAGAAATTGTAACCTCATCTACCTGGACGAGATTGGATATTCGCTGGCCCTCCGGCAGGAAAATCCGTCGTGTTGGCGTTTCTACAAAATGCCGGCATGGTGCAATGGTGAAAATTGTGGTGTGGCAAGTTTGACGCACGTGAGAGCAAGTTTTGCAGTGGGTTGTCAACGTGTATAGGCCTATTGCAATGGCTGGATCCTGGAAAGGGATTAGACGCAGGAAAGGAGAGCGTTAGCTCGTGAACGTTAGTGAACGGTCTGGCTGTGGTGGACGACCATGGGGGTTGATCACTGACGACAGGGTGTGTAAAAAGGAACGAACGGGTGAAGTCCACACCACAGTGGGCCTATATCGAGCATATGAAGTGAAGTGGCTAAAAATTAATTAATTCATGTCAATTGGTCCTTCACTTATTGAGTCTGTCGCGAAAGCATGTGACTGCCTAACCCAACCTGACCTTACCTAATCGAACCTGCCCCGCGTCACCCAACCAACCTAACTTACCCTAACGGAACCAAACCAAACCAAACTGTCCCATCAGATACCAACCTACCCAAACCCAACCCAGCCTCGCCTGCATTCAGTTTACGCTGGACACCTATTTGGGTAACAACATCGCACAACACGCGAACACACGAACAAAACGATCGGTAGCAAGCGCACTCAATTGTTCTCGGAAGCACTCAAAATCTGCAAAGAAACTTGCGGCAAATAACTTCGAGCTGCACCACTGACTGGATACACGTGCACACTGTGTTTGGCCTATGCACTCACTTTCAATTATCCCCATTATTTGAACCTGGATCGGTGGCGGTTTTCACTGCGGTCACAGACAAAAGGGACAGCTTTGCGACCGGTCAGCACGGTCAACTTTCGGTACAGTGGCGACAGGAATGAATGGACCAACTCATACATGTATTTTTCCCATTTACGTTTTTGAATTATGCAGGCGGTTGTAACTTAATTCCGTCACGATTGTACAAACGTCGTCTTCAGCCCAGCGACCAATCAGAGCCTTTTGTGCGTTTGTGCTTGATACCTATTACGTGCACCTAAACCGCGAACTTGTCGCTAATTGGTTGGCGTATCAATGGGAACTTGCGAGTCTTCACAAGTGAAAACGTTGACGAAGGGAGGGCTGTTCTTCTGAGGGTGAAAGTGAAAGCGCAAGGCCTCAGGAGTCGCGACATTTAATTTGGCCAGGTCGACTATCAGGATCGTCAACAAAGACCGTATTTGTTTGGCCCGTGCTTTGGCTGTTGCGATGCCCGTGCAGAGCATCTTGCTGCTCCTGGTGACCAAACACTTCTCCGTACGTATCAAAATATTCGCCAGGGGCGGGCGCAGCAGGAGAGAAATGCTCGTATGTTGTTGACAATGGCAAGTGTTTCGGAGCAAAATTGCGGAACACTTGAGAGTGCAGCAAAGTTCCAGGCAGTACTTCCACAATATCAAATTAAAATTTTCCAGAAGCTTCAATCCCTTCCCGCTCTAGTTTTTAACGGCGAAAAAGAACAAGAGAGCGGTGCTCCAACTACACCATTGTTTCTGATCTTGGAATCAGGACACTACGACGTCAGTACGGCAATCCACGTGGCGTTTGGCAGGGAGAAATTTTGTGTAACGTGTGACAAATTTCTAGGGCAAGAAATCCATAATTGCCAAGAAAAATGTCCTGCTTGCCTCCATGCCCCAAAATGTGACTTTGTGTCAAAACGATCGTGTCCGGACTGCAATAGATTTTTTTATTCTGACATTTGTTTCCAAAATCATAAATCATCAGTTTCGGGAACTTCGACCTGCGATTCAAAGAAAGTCTGCGGCACATGTTTGAAGGTTAAGACACAGGATCATAAATGTTACCATTCACACTGTTCTGTGTGCGGTACCATAAAACCTGTTCAACATCACTGCTTCATGCGTCCTGATAAGCCAAAGGTTCAGGCGCAGGTTCAAGCAGGAGAACCGGTAAGGAAGACGCGGAAAACCGGTCCACAGTTCGTCTTCGTCTTTTTCGACGTTGAAACAATCCAGGTTAAACAGCTCTGACCCAAGTTAGAACATGTGCCTGTCCTGCTCGTCAGTCAGAATGTGTGTTCGGAATGTATCGATGTCGCAACTTCAGACCATCATTGCAATTCCTGTGGCGGCCAGCGACAACGAATTTTTACACAATTTGGATTGCGTGAAAATTTTTTATCTCTACCTGAGATAGACATTTTGGGACAAGACTAAAGTGACTGTAATTTCACATAATGGGAAAAGTTTTGACATGCACTCATTGCCAAAATGGCCTTGAGTCAAGGCGTAACTCACGATGATAAAGACCGGAACCAAGATAATGACAATGAAACTGGCCCACAATATCACGTTTTTGGACTCCCTGAACTATATCCCGATTGGACTCTCACGGTTCCCTGCTGCATTTGGTTTGCCAAGTGAGCTATCAAAAGGCTACGTCCACACCTACTTCTTAACGTGACTAACACTACTTTGACCCTTCGGACGCGATGTCAACAAATTACGTTTCTGCAGCATTGCCACCAAAAGACGCGCAGAGCCCCATGACTTTGACGGCCGCCAACAGAAAAACGTTTGACGAATGGTACGAGCAAACAGTCCAATCAGGTGCAGGCTTCAACTACGTAGACCAGATGGTTGAATATTGTAAATCGGATGTAGATATCCTCAGAAATGGGTGTCTCCGCTACCGTGAACTGTTTCTGAATTATGGCAATGTGGACCCCTTCTTGCAAGCTGTAACATTGGCTTCGACCTGTATGCTTGTTTATCGACGCAATTTCCTTGCCCCTGACACCATCGGCATCCTCCCACCTAACGGATACAGGTTGACAGCCAACCAATCAACAGTTGCGTTGGAATGGCTCACGTGGGTTGAGCATAAAAACGGCATTGTCATCCAACATTCTGCTCGTGGTGCTGAAAAGCAGATTGGTAGGTTTAAGGTTGATGGTTTTCATCAGGAAAGCAACACCGTGTACGAATTCTGGGGCTGCTATTTTCATGGATGCAAGTCCTGCTTTAAACATTCTCGGGACACCCCGTACCACTCCGATCCTCAGGAAACCGCGAATTCCCGATTCGAAGCCACAGAATTCAAAAGACAATTCCTCCGTTCTCAAGGTTTTAATTTGGTTGAAATGTGGGAATGCGAGTACCACAAACTCAGGAAGTCCGATGCCGGTTTAAAGCAGTTTTTGACAACCTACACCCCCGGCCCAAGTCCTCTGCAGGCCCGTGATGCGTTTTACGGTGGTCGCACAGGGTGCACCCGTACCTATTACAAGTGCCAGCCAGGTGAACAAATCGGATATGCAGATGTAACCTCCCTATTCCTTACTTTAATAAAACCAAAAAGTATGCTATCGGCCATCCAACCGTTTTCACCGACAACTTCCCATCTGGAAAATTCTGAAGGTCTCGTCAAATGCAGTGTACTGCCACCCCGGCAGTTTTACTAACCTGGAAACAGTTGCCTTGCGATGTGAAAAACCAGAACAGATGGTTGACAACAAACAAGCATGGAATGGCTTGGGCCGAGGGGTACATTCCGCATTTCAATTTTGTCCCAATTTTAAGAAAAGCAGCCTCCAATGTTTCGGTTGTCTTTGCCAAAGGCAGCGAGAAATGTAAATTTTTGTCTGCCATTGTTGAACATGTGGCATCTGTGAAGACGTTGAAAAGATGGGTTGCCCGAAGCCCGACGACGTCATCGTCCCAACCAACAAATGCATGACACATATGGAGCGCCAGCGTTATTGTAAATGGTGGAACAGTTCTGGGTAGCTGCGCTCTCATTGGCTTTTCGACACACCAATCATTTTCTGAGTGCATCGACTGTGGTCGTGGATTCGAATACCAATCGGGGCCGATTTTTTCAGTTTCACAATCGGGCAATGACCGATTTGCATTTGCAAATTGCATGGAACAGGTGTGCACCTGTCATTGTGTGAGACCAAATCATGCAATGAACAAGAATTTTACATAATTTTCCAGTGTTTTGGAAGTGGAAAATTTCCCCCATTTTGGAGAAGATTGAGCGTCTTTAATGTGATAAACCTGCAAAATTGCAAATTTTTTATGTTTTTGTATGACTTAATTTTTTCTGAATTCAGGTTGGAGAATAATATTGGATGGGGACCCCAACTCCCATGGATGTATATTTTTTCCCAATCCACTTCCGCAAGCGCGTCTCCGATTGGCTGTTGGGAATTCCAGCCAATTTCAACATTTTATTTTCGAAACCTATCCTAACCGAAACTAACCTGACCTAATCCAACCTAACCTAACCCTATTGTGACCCTCACCCAAGAAAGAGTTGCGAAGCTGTGGCAAACATGCCAAACGGCAAAAAGCGGTGGCAATGCAAAAATGCCAAAATTGATGACGTCACAATTTCAGACGACAGGATTGGCTGTTGCTGTCTCCTTGTCCGCGGAAGTGGATTGGAAAAAAATATGCCCCATGGATGGGGACCATTATGTGGACCCCATGGGTCCATATTTCAGCCCTATGAGCGGGCTGAATCATGGCCACAGGCTCCACGGTCCATAGGTCCCAAGGTCCACTAAGCATTCAGCGGGGGAGGGGACACCCTCCGCAATCCGTCTCTGGAACTTTCACATGCACAGCTTCCTTCACGTTCTTTACTTTCAGTTTTCAGCGACTCGAATGTGCGCAATTGGTGCGCGAAAATAAAGATATAAAAGGCTGTGAATTTAGTCGAGATATTTCCTATAGGTACGCTGAGAGGTTCGTCGGATCCAGAACTGCTTTCATTTCAGTCTCTGCTGTTGGAAACACACTGCAAGCAATCAAGCCTTATTGATTTTGCCAAAAAAGCTGCAACAATCAGCAAAACGCAAGGAGATTTCTTTATATTTATCCCTCGCAATGCTTTTGAATGGAACTCATGCGCGAATTGGAAAGTTAAGTTTCGTCGTCCTCAACTGACTCACTCCATCGCTTGTGAGGTCTCTTCACAAACTCTTTTCCATGCAGCACACCCTTTCGGTGCCTTTCGCATTGTCTTGTGAACTTTTGTTTGCAGCGTGTCGAAAGCGCGCCGAAGATTTCTGAAAATTGAAATTTATGAAGCTTTGTTACCAGTCGGGAAATTCGTTGTGGCAATTCCGTTGCTGTATTTGGTGAAAGATCCTCAACAGCAATTTTTCTTTGCACTTTTTAAGGGCGAAGGAGTCGTCCTAGCGAAATTATCGCCTCTAAAGGCGCACATCTCCTGAATGTTTGGCGTCTTTGGTGACTATTTGCAGCTCACAACTCGCAGCCAGTGTCGAGATATTGCCAGAAACAAAATTTCGAAACAAGCTCCATCAGCCCAGCGCATTCCATGTTGCAGATGACAAACGGAAATGCGATTGGTGCGTCGAAAATCCAATTGGAGCTCTGCAACCCGGAACTGTTTCAGCAATTCCAATAACGCGGAGCGCCATCTTGTTGGGGAAATGTTGCATCAAAAGATTGTGCTGCCGAAAAGTGCCAGAAATTGGCAATCTGGCTGCAATGCGGCAATTTCATCACACCAAGTGCTTCGAGCATGGAGCATTGAGTGCGGTGACTGCCCAACCGGATGTTGTGTAATTTTGTGACACCATGTACATTTACGAACATTTTCGATTTCGCCACCTGTTGTAAAGCAAATTTTGCGACACATGTACATAGGCCTTGGACATCTAAATCCGACCCACGACTTGCACCATTGCTTCCGGTCGTATCATTGCAAACCGGATCTGCACTCTGATTGGTTGTTGCTCCATTTTATCTGCAGAGACCCAACTCTGCGATCTGATTGGCTGTTGCGCCATCACTTGCATTGTCCCAAACTTGCGCTCTGATTGGCCGAGCACGCTTCGTTCCTTTTCTGCCGCCTGCGTCTCCAGCTGCAGCCATCTGGGTGGCACCATTGCTGTCTTGGTGCTCGACTCGATCGTTTTGGCTCTCCGTGCTCTGCAAAGTTTTTGTTTGTGCTTCCGTGTGCGATAACAGTTGTAATTTTCCTGTTCATAGCTTGTGTGGAATTTTGTTATACAATGGCCGCTCCCACGTTTCGTATTCTTGCCGGCGAGCCCGACAGTGATCTTGTAGATATTGATTTAAAGCGCAAAGTTCCAGCCCGCAAAGTTGCAAAGAATTTGGCTGTGAGAAAAAGGTCGAACATTGGTTCCGGCGTTTCTGTTCATGTAAGCAGTAGAAATGTAAATGACACGGATGTAGATATTCTGCCTAGTGTTTTGCTATGACGAGAATGGAAGACGAAGCAGACGATAGTTATTACACACAAATTGGGGAGACTTCCATTTTTGTGCTGGACAGCGTGGCCTTTGCTTTACTTTGTAATGCTCTGACCGAAATAATGAGAAATTTAGAGAAGAAGGAGAGTGTTATAATTGAGAAGAAAACTGTCCAAGGCGATTGTTACACTTTAGAGACGGTTGAGGAGAACCTGCTTGGTCCAGGAGTTTTTATCGGTGAGCAGGGTGCTGGATTTTTTAATTCCAGAGGAAGATTTTTAATTTCAAAAGACAGCGTTGGAGTTAGGGGTGTGCGAATCCGCTCGAATCCGGAAATCTCGAATCCGAATCTGAATACTTTGAAATTACTCGAATCCGAATCCATCCCGAATCTTCACGGTCAGCAAATTTCAAATCCGAATCCGAACCCGAATCATAAAAAATCGAATCCGAATCCATCATGCACGAATCCGAATTCGAATCCGAATCCTCTGTATCAGTTGATGAATAAAAGATTTTAAATTCAAAATAGATCCATACCTACATAATTCCAGTTCAATGCTATTCTGTTGAAGTGATTGCATGTCACCTTAATCTTAATCATCATCGTCAGATTTGCTGTCATGAGCTGACACTTGGCAGCTATACCTACGACCGC
>JASGXE010007674.1:0-21410 GCA_030068105.1 Sinentomon sp. SZTP_YWyxl | reverse complement strand
CCTGTGCTAAATTTGGACATCCTTTTTTTGTTTCTTGGTTCAGTACCCCACAGGACTTTGTATCTTTCGGGAATGGGCTTCAGATGCTGTTTCATCAGTGAGTTCAACAAAAATTTTCTTATCTGCTGCTGCAATTAACACAACACATTCTCAACCACATTGCTTTCCAAATCCACTGTATTTGATCACCATGATTTTATTTATTTTCTTTTTTACAGTTTGTAACCCACACATTGAAGTGGTGGATAATTGTTTTGCTAAAGCTTTCTCAAAGGAATGGAAAAAAAAAGATGGAGAAATGCAAAAGGGCTGCACAGGATCGATGTTTAAAAACAAGAACAACAAAAATGGTTGCAACAAGGGTGGTGGTGTTGGGGCTGCGGATGAACGGGGAATTTGCAGGAAGGGATTTTCCATTCTCAGATTATAAAGCCATTGAAGTGCCTATTTTGAAGCATTTCTTAGTTTTACAGAAAGGGGAAAAACGTGGAGTAACAAGTGTTTTGCATGTCAGATAAATTTTAATTTCGTCCCACTCCAGGCCATGTTTGCAGTCATGAAGAATGATTTGCCAGCAAGCAGCTTTGGAATCCATCAGATTCTGATGAAAACATATTCTACAGGGTGTGGCAAAAGTAACCGAACACCTGCTTCACTGTTGTTCAACAGCTGCCAGGAGTTGGGGCATGCCGGAACCTGTCAGCCCAGAAACACTTGCATATTGGCGTGAGTTTCCTTGTGTGGTAACGGTTATCTTATGGCTGGTTCTGGCGCTTGGCAGGTGCTGAAATGGAGGCTGTTGGTGTGGAGTTGTTTGTGAAGGTGGGCTATGGTGTCTGATACAGGTGTTGGACGGTCGATCCCTCGCTCACTCCAGGTGGGTTATGTTAGCCGAACCTAACTTCGCTAAACCAAGCCCAACCTGACCTAAACTAACCAACCTGGCGTACTCGTCATGATTGGCAAGCCAAAGAACTGAGCAGAACAACACCGCCATCTCGTTCAGCGAAACCGGACGAGACACGTTAAAGTCTCTGATCTCTCTGGTCGGATGAAGTTTGTTATCGCAGTGTCGTTGTAAGAAAGCACATCCCAAGGCGTTTCTGAGCTGACAGGTGCCGTCATGCCACAACTCAGGGTGCCTGCTGACATGAGAGATTAGGTGTTCGGTTACTTTTGCCACACCCTGTATAGGTATATTCTGCAAAACATATTCTCCAAAATCTCCAAACTTCGTCGTTGATGTTCAGTTGTTGGTTAAGAACCCTGGTGGCCAGTCGACATTTTTCATGCTGAAAATCTGTTCGTGATGACATAACTGTATGGCAGTGGCGGGAAAATGTACTCGTTCATGTGTTTTTCCCTTCAACTGCTGCCTCTGGAATTTTTTCGTTCTTTTTACTCTTATGCAGGGGGTTGAAATTAAAGCACCAGCTTTCAGCAGAGCTTTCTGGAGATGTCAGATTTGACTCAGGTTAAAAAAAGAGGATCTCTTATTTCTGCAGCATGGAGTTTTTGCAAAAATCTGAACAGTCCAATTTTTTTACATACATGAGAACATCAATTCTGCCACAAGTATACATTGTTCAAATCTGCTTGTTTTTGTGCCTAATTTTCCTTATGAATTTCCTCGACACTGGTGCTTTTGGTGACCCCCGAGATAAGGCGACCACACACCGGGCTGCGTTTACACGTCATCTTTACAATGCAAAAGGAGATGTTATCGAACATTCGTTCTTATTGGAACAAACTTTTGAAAGGCTGCATTTCAGGCGTAGCAACGGAAGCGTCGGCTACATTTGTTGAGCATATATAATATGGCTAGTTTTCGTTGACTGCGTTCGTTGAGCAGTAAAAGGCTATATTTCCTTCATTTGACCAAGCATCAGGTGGACTGATGCAACGCAGTCAGTACGTTCAAATCAGTGTTGGTGAAGAGATTGGAAAAATTGGGCCCGAATAGATTGATAAGTTTTGTAATCTCTTATCCTGCATTTCAGTGCTTTGTATTTACGGATTTGGCCATCTGCAAACCGCTTCCTTCTGACACTCCCTCGCATCGGTCGGTTGCATCTTCTGCACTGTGGCAAATACATCGAAGGTTTGACGGGTAAATCAGGTCAAGGGACGAACAGATTTTTTATTTGCCAACCTTTGTGTAACCTTTCTCACCCACTATCTCTCATCATTCCTCCACGTAAGTTGCAGGTATAAACTCGCACATCAAACGGTCCCAGAGATCACGAGGCTCTGAAAAAGCAAGTGGTTGCTGTCCCAAGCAACCCACCCACGTGTAGATGAAGCATATTTGCGTGAGATGGCACAGGTGTACCTTTTTGTTTGCGCGACACCAATGTTGCACCTTTTGGGTGTTCACCATGTCCCAAATTCACATTCGGAAACATACGCGTGCCAGGGATGGGCAAGGTAGGGTACCATAGAGGGGGGTAAAGAGGTCTACGACGGGGGGTAGGGCACCGAAAATGCAGGGGGTCTGGGGGGCGGCACCCCCCAGCATGGGGGGTCTGGGGGGCTGTGCCCCCAGCGGGGGTCCAGGGGGCAGCACCCCCGGCAGGGGGTTTGGGGACAGCGTCCCCCAAAAGCTGAAGCTTTTTTGAAAAATTAGGGGTCATCAGATGCCATTTTACGACATTTCAGGTCCTTTTTTCCTTATCCTGGAGGGTTTGCATTCGCAATAGATGGAGCAAGGAAATAACTACTGTCAGACACGACTTTCTGGATGAGTTTTTTTTCATTTTACCATTTTCTGTAGATCAAAACAGAAAGTACAAAAGAAACAGAATGTAGCTATTGAAGTCCTGGGGTGTGCAGGGCACACAGCCAAGGATACCGTCGGAAAAAGGCTGGGGGGGGGGTAACCTCGGCCGAAGGCCAGGGGGGGTAACCCCCCCCTACCCCCCCTATGCTCAACCCTGACGCGTGCTATAGTGCAGCCCAGTGTATGGTGGTCTTGGGTCGGGGGCCACCAAACGCAACAGTGCCATTTCCTCTGTGTCCTTTCGGAATTCTTCAAAGCGCAGTTTGTGAAAATGAAAGCTCTCATCCAGAATATTTGACAAGAGACTTAAGCATTATGCTTTTTGCTGCTGCATGGGAGCCATCCAAGCCAGCTCTTCTGCCTTTAATTTCTGCTGACACCAAACCCACAGAAATGTCATATTTGTAACCGAAATCTGGCCTCGCAGTCCACGATTGTCATGTCGTATGTGTCAGTCCAGGGAATCCGCTAAATGGCAATGCCGTTATTTTTTCAATTTGTTTTTTTCCACCAAGGAATTATTTTGACCAGTCAACGTGCCGTCGAGGCATTGAGGTTGTCCTTGCAGGGCATTGCAGATAGCGAAGAGATCATTTCCAAATGGTCAGTGAGGGAGTATTCGTCATCGGTGAGGCTACTGCAACAGCTGTTGAATCATTGCTGAATTGTCAGACCGTGGGAAAAGAGAGTGGAAATGCAAAGGGTTTGGCAGAATGCATCGTTAGACACGACTGGCCAGGTGGGCTTGTGGTGCAACTTTTTTCTGCTATAATCATTGCTCTTGTTTGTTGTTGAGCGGATTGCAATTTTTTGCTTTGCTTAAAAAAACTACCTGAAGTCTTAGAATCTGCAAACTTTTCCCAACTGATATTCCACAGCAGCTTCCAGATCACTGGAGCAGTGTATTTTTTCATTGGCTGTGGAGTTGATCTGAGAAACTCTCTCATATCTGTCACTCTCATTCTATCCTGCTTTAGGTGTCGATATTCGTATTTGTTCTCCAACCATTGTGGCTTCTCCCAACTGACATCTAGCCAATGGGGCTTCTGCTATTCAACATCTTTGTGGGACATATGCTTGTCCTGCAACACAAACTAACTTTCACTATCAAACCCCTTGTTTATCGATAATCTTCTTTCAGGTGATTCTACCAGGCTCAAAAGACTTTTGTTTCCATGTGGGAACTTGGCTAAGAAAGATATCTCCGATATGTTACAAGCTCATGAAAATTTTTCCATCACAAGCCAAGTTGTGTATTCAACTGAAGTGAGCAAAGACCTGAGGGATCACATTTTGAGCCTGAAAAGACAAGAGGTGAGAAAAGTACCAGTTGCCTAAATCGCCAATTGAGACACAATCAATAGTGATGACCGTCCTGATTCAATGTTGCCTTGTTTGGTGTGCCAAGATTGTCTGTCGCCCATGACATGGCCTGTCCGGTTGGATGACTCATGTGTGTGAATTGGTGAAAAGGTTTTCTCAATAGTTTTTCCTTTCCTAGTTTTGCCTCAATGTGACACAGCGATGGAGCTTTACTTACGTCCCAGTCAAACTTGACCATACCTACCGTTTTCTCTTTTGACATACGTGACTTCATCTCATGACACCAAGGATTAAAGTCGGCCAGTGCACCACACCTGCCAGCCCTGGAAGTGCCGGTGAGCACAGCACCTGGCCTTGATTGATTACTGCACCGTCTGAATGGAGCAGTGCCTTTGAGATGTAGTTCGGTACTCTCAAAAAATAAATTTTCCACTTCCAAGCTCTTCCACCTTTCCCTGTTTCCCATTCAATACATTTTAAGGGGTTATGGTACGGGCAGGCACCCCAACAAAGAAATACCTACCTCGCGGTTCGCTTGCCCTTCCCTGGCTTGTGCTTTTGCTCTCTTGGACAGATTTACTTGCTCTGTGCATTTTAGACCTGAAGTCTTCAGCTGATAATCATACCTCCTTTGACTCCATGACATTAGATAAGGATACTTGAAATCTTGTTGATTCTGAATGAGCTGATAGATGGAATGAGCCCAACATGATTAGATTACAACGCTGTATCCTTTAGTTAGTCTGCATTTTAAGCGAGAGTTAACTCACGAGATCTAGTCATGGTCTTTTTTTCTAGAAATGGTGTAATTTTTTATGCTGTTTACAGAAAACCAACTTTGGGACAGGAATAAAATTCAGGGGAAATGAGAAAATAAATGTGATTCTCTGATCTGCTGGCGATTTTGTTTTCTCAGAAGGGTCTATTGACTTATCTAGCTGAAGTATGGGGCATGGTTTTGTGATTCAGCATTTTCTGCTCTTGCAGATTTATCATTCCCAAATCTTACAGATTTCATTTTTGGTGAACGTAAGGTAACACTTAGGCCGGAGAGATCTCTGTTGCTTGTTTCAAAACCACCGGAGATAGTTGAGGAATTATCGATCCCTTCCCCCCGAAAACGTGGATATCCGCAACTTTCACCGGTGGTTTTAAAAAAAGCATCGGAGATCTCTCCGGCCTTAGTGAATGTTGAGAAGATTTTATGCTGATTTTTGGAAGGAAAGCTTTTGCCATCTTATCTTGCAAACTGTCACTGCTGCAACAGAAATTTCACTCAAGCCATTTCAATATCGATCAGGTTTACATTTTGTGTAGTTAATGCTTTGTGTGATAACAAAGCATTGTGCCAAGTGATATTGGTGATGATTTGAAGACTTTTTATGGACATTGTTTTTGAAAATACACACAGAAATAGGGGAGTTTAATGGCCCTCTCTGATGGGTTGGCGACTGGAAGTTTTAAACCACCTTAGATAAGGGGTGTAAGCCAATTTCAAGAGTGTTTCGTAGCCCCATTGCCATGTTTTGGGTGATAGTAGCTGAAAAGTTATCAAACTCTCTCAAAAATGGTGTTTCAATTCTCTTCGGGGAACATTGTTTCAAACTCAAACTCTATTGATAGCGTTTTCAAAATGCCAGAAATTGTCTGCAAGTGTACAAATAGACATCATATGACAAGAAACAAATATCGTGTAGATATCATCTGGAAAAGAAAAAAGATCTCAGCCTGCAGCTCGTAATGTCTTACACTGGTAGAAATGTGTAATATTTTAAATGGATGATGCATTTATTATAGCATTGGTGCTTCCGTCAAATATCCGTTACTGGTTTATGGTCTGGTTGACAATAACATCATGCGATATGAGCCCATGCAGGGCAATCTGCATAGAGCTTTGGTCTGGATTGGCTTGTAGGTGGTGGCAGCACTCCCACTGATCCACCCCCTGATGATCAGTCAGTGGGAGGCAGTGTGAAACAAGCCTGGATATTTGCCGGAAGCACCGATGCTTTAAAGGCATCATCCGTTCATACCACGGTAGGTCACCTAATTGACCTGCAATGAGAGATGGGTCTGCCCACTCACTCAATGGACGACGTGATGTCTCCTTGTGAAGTGGAGTAGTCAAGCTGGTAAGTCAAAAGTTGCTGGTTTTTGATCTGGTTGATGATAACATTGTGTAACATTTTATCCGGTTTTTTTAGGCTAAATTGGATTTTATGGTTTTCTTCAGTCCATCTATCGTCGATTTTGTTTTCCCAGTTTTCAGTGAGGTTGGACTTGATGTTAGCAATTCCAAGGTGAGGTTTTGCCAGAATGTTGGTGCTTTATGAAGCTTCCGACTTTGCAAAAATTTTTTATGCCAGGTGGACATATTTTACAGGGTGTTTCCTTCCATGACCATAAACCAATAAGCTCCAAAAGTCCAAAAACAAGGTGTACCTAATAACTGCGACAAGTGGGTGGCTAAACTTAAGACACTGGCTGAGATCATACAAGGATTGACCTGTTAACTCATTGTGCACTGTTGCCATTGTTAGCCGAGTCATTCATTCCAGATTATTAGATTCTGTGGTCTGGTGCAGCAGGTCATTTTTGGTCAAAATTTGTCATTTTTCTGGCAACCTTCACTGTTTTGCCTGCGCAGGACATCCCTGTTTTAAATAGTAAAAAGAGGTAAGCTGCATCACGTGTAATTAAAATTCTCCGGCTGGTTTCTTAAAATGAGCTCCGTCCAATTGAATTCCATTGGGGGAAATGTCTTTAAAATCAAATCTCTGCTTATTTCAATCTGAGGAATAACTTTTTGAACCCCTTTCACATGCCTGGCAAAAAGATCGTTTCGGTTGATAAAACATTCAGGTCAGGTTTTTGAAACACCTACCAAAAAACCTACCTATTTCACACAAATGTGTTTGAAGATTTCCGGGTGTTGTCAAGAATTCGTGAGTCTCAACAAATGACGAGTTAGCTGTTCCGTCAGTTAAGGTCTTGAGTCACACACAAACACACTACTTTAATTTCACATGAATCACTCCACCGTTAAGCTATTAAGTGCCAAGAGATGACTGAGCTGGGGTGATGACACTAGCAATCTGTCATTCACTATGGAAGTCATCTCTTGGAACTTGACAAAGGAGCGATTCTTATGAATTGCAGTGTGAAAGTGGATCACACTATTATTTTAGGTACCTACCCAATGTCGATCGGGATTTGCTGATGTTCACAAAATAGGTACCATTTAACTGTCCACTTTACTTTCTCCTGAATTTATTGGCACGAGAATTTTTTTCAATTGGCCTATCTTGTTTGGTTTCTTGCTGGGAATACTTGCACCTTGAAATTCTTTGCCTGATACAAGAACAGGGTGAGTCACCTCGAATTTTTTCGAGCTCAGTTTCCACAAAAATGGCTGCTTATGAAGTTATTCATTAGGTTGTTCTCAATGCGTCAGACAAGGTCAGTCAGTTTCACCCCTAGTTTCCAATCTGAGGGTTGTTTTCTGCCGTCAGGAATGTTCGGATGAAAATTGGTTTTGAGATTTTAAAATGATTCATTGCATCTAGACTAGGCAATTGAAAGTGCAAAGGAATTTGGTGAAATTATGAAGTTGGTAATCCTTCCTTTTCATCAAATTCTTTTGCACTTTCAACTGCCCAGTCTGGTATACTTTCCCCTAAGTTTATTGCATGGCTTTTTGCTTTTCTTGGATAAAACCCATTTTTTTCTCCAGGATGTACGATTACCCAAGTTGGGTCAAGCCTCCTTACTCTCTTATTATTTTCTTTTCAGCTCATTGCAATAGGCCCAACCACTTCCGATGCCTTAAGCTCTGCTGGTCATCCTGCAGATGCATTTGCTAGAAATCCAAACCCTGAAGCTCTGTTGGATTCCATTAATCTGCTACTGATGTGATCAAACGATCTGTGATTGGATCCCATTTTCAGAATTTAGAAATTGGTTATGCTTCAGCATACAACTCTGGCAGTGAAGAATTTAATTTCACCAAAATTATTCGGTACCGATATCATTTTCAAGATTTTTATGGGTTTTTTTTTCTTGTTTTTGTGTTGCCATTTGTACTCATTAACAAAAATCTAATGACTTGCATGGCAAATTTTCTGGGCATGGTGAATTCAAAAACTCTGTTCTGTTGCAGAAATAATAAACACACAGTTTTTAGTTTTCACAATTTTTTCAATTTTTTATCTTGGAAGGATTACTAAATATGCATTTTTTGGGACAAGAGTTTTTCTTCTTCAATGACACGTACGAGAACAAACGGTGCCACAAGGGCTTTCACACATCACAGCATTTCTGCTGTCTTTGCCTTTGGCGCAGACCAAGTGTGCTCTTGTTTTGTCTGCCGGATGAACCTGTTCCAGACAAATCCCTTTTTATGCAGTTAGTAAGTGTTAGGTATGTCCAGGGTAGAACAGGAAACTATTTATTTTTGTCAGGTTCACTTCGCTTATGTTCAAGGCTTGGAATAGGTAACCGGGAATGTAACCGTATGGAAGGTTGGTCTAACCAAAATGAGGGCAATTCCAGGGGACTGGACTAGAATGCAGCCTACATATTCAGGTGTGGTTTGAAAGGGGGGCGGGTGGGGTTGGGGAAAGGAAATCAGGGTTGATTCCTGGGGAGTTTGGTGAGGAATTAACAATATATTTACCACGGTGAAATTGTGCCTGGAGGGATGGAACACGGCCGGTTTCGCTGCCACACGGCAAGTTTCTTCAGGTGAAACAAAACGAGATCGATGTCAGATGGTTAAAACTAATGTGGTCAATATTAGTGTGAGCAGCTGGAGTTCTGTGGTGTGATCGATGTTTAGAGCAAACTAAACTTCTATTGTCAATTTTAACACTTGGAATTTTGTCTGGCTCAAAACATCGATCACACCATAGCGCTCCAGCTGTTCTCATCAATTTTAACCATCTAGCATGGATCTTATTTTTTTTTCATCTGAAAAACCTTTCCTGGAAAAACTGGCTGTGTTATTCTTCTACGATTGGACAAGACTCGATCTCACCATGGTAAATACAGTGCAATGTCGATTATCCGGATTAATTAAAACCGTTTGCTCCGGAAATCGAATTTTCTGTATTAGTGGGGTTTTTGTCATTTCATGCTCTAATTAATTAAGAAATACACGGTGACACATATGTGGGCATGTTTTCCTGCACAAGCGATCCACACGCATTAAAATACACGAGAAAAACCATACGTTTTACACGGATGCGACAAATGAATCTTGGAAATATGTGTTTATGCATTTGCGCAGTGCTGTGGAATGGAATTTGTAAAAACGAGGCTTAAAAGCGGTCCTGATAAAAGGGGTTCCAAACAATCTCGGTCTGGATAATCGGGATTGCACTGTCTTAACATAACTGAGTCGTAACCCACCAACAACAAGAAGAAAAGATAGGAGTCTTAACAGTCCATTAAATTAATTTTATTCTCACACTTTTTTTCCTCCGTGTGCTGATTATGATGTGGACAATTATTTGTTGTCTCCAGAATTTATTTTTGTTTTTTAAAACATAAGTGTGACAGGTTTTACTGTTTTAGCACGAACTTGAAATTGCGGATTACTGCATTGATTATGATGAGTGTTTCGACACATCTTCTAAAATGTGGCATCTGCTTTTAACACCCTTGGAACTGATTCCAAGTTGATGACTAACTAACTCCAAGTCAAGTTAATTGGCCTGAATGAGAGCCAAAATCATGTCCGAGTTGACTGAAATTGGAAAGGCGTTGGATCTTGTCAAGGAGAACATCAGGTCTGCAGTTTTGCAACGACCACAGGTTCGTCTTTTTGGCATTTTGAATCAAATGGTTAAACAGAATAGTTACGAAAATTATTCAGGTGTTGTAAGGCAGTGCAAATACGAGTACACTGCCTGATTTGATTTTATGTGACCCTTTTCAAGAGACAGCTGCACCAATGGTGCAGCAATTTTATTTTTACTGAATATTATGCAACATTTTTTGTCAATTTTTTGATTTGTCATTTTTCACTGGAGCCACGTGCAGTAGAAATTAGAGTTTTCTGGTTGGTGGATTGAGGGCCACCCGAACTTTCATATATCGAATCTCATGAAAGTTCGGAATTTATTTTCACGAAAACTTTGGACATCCTGGATAACAGTCGTGCTCACAGAACTGGCTGGTCAGAAGTCGATTTGTGATGGACGTTGGTTCTCATTCTATTCCTGTTTCAATAACAGGGTAGGAGAGGTGGTTACCTTGCCAGTTCTCATCATACGAGGACAATGATCACGACTGATCTCAGGGTGTGTAGTTTGTGATACGGCAGTCATGTGCTTTGGACACCGACGATCCCAAAAAACGTGAATGCAATTCTCAAATTCTGCCATTGTTGGAAAGGACATTTCAAACTCACACAATTCGAGCAATTTCAACTTTATCCCTTAAAGGTCCAAGGGGTGGTCCATTGGACCACTTTTTTTTTCTTTTCGCCTTTAAATTTTTTTGGGGAGAAGCAATTGACCCGTCCTCCCAGATATGCTATCCCAGGGGTAGGTTGGACCTTTGCTAACATGGGCAAAAAAACTGCAGGAAGGTTCCTGGATAACAGGCCCGTGGTCCAATGGACCACCCCTTGGACCTTAGTAATGCCATAATTTTTTTTAAAAATCAAAGGTGTGGTCCGTCGGACCACCCCAATTTTTTCACCGAATTAAGCACTTTGAAGGCAAGTATCTTCCATGGCTGGGCAAAACAAATCAGTATTGCATATTGTTTCTCAAATAAACTCCAATAATGCCAATCCTTTTCAACATCCTTATTTTGTGGTCCTTTGGACCACCTCTCGGACTGTTTAGGGTGCTCAATTTTCAGAAATCCAAGGGGTGGTCTGATGGACCACACCTATTTTTGCCACTAGTCCACCCTCATTTGCTTTCATTTCGAACAATTCTTGTTAAAATTGATTGGTTGTCTGGGATTTTGGGTCCATGGCACTTCCACTCGAAAAAGAATCTTGTGGAAAAATTTAGTGGTCCAATGGACCACCCCTTGGATTTTTTGGGTTTCAAGAAAATTGATTTTTTCAAATTTTGATAATTTCAACTTTTTTTCAAAATTTTGCCTTGTGCGCGCAAATTTTACCTCAATGCAAGATTTATCTGTTGTGGACCATTTTACCTCACCTTGGAAGTCAAAAAATTGTGGGTGGTCCATTGGACCACCCCTTCAAATCAAATCAAATAACCTAATTTGCAAGGACGATAGTCCAGGCGCAAATCAACACAAAACATTGATGGCGGCGGTAAACCTACATAACAAGAGCTCAAAGAGTCAGAAGATTTTCAAATGAAGAGAAAGATGCACGTACTTACAACAATGATAAACAGTTGCATAGCAATGTTACTTCATCAGCCAAGATCTGACATTTCGTTTGAAGGTGCCCACACTTATGTCACTATCTGTCCCAAAAACCTCAGAACCAAGGGCATTCCAATCATTCACGGTCCTGACAGCAAAAGAATACTTCCCCACATTTTTGTGACAAGAAGCCGAATAGAGCTTAAAATCATGGTCTAGTCTACCAAAATGACTAGGTGGCAACAAAAACTTCTTTATGGAGGACCAGCCGCCTACATTATTCAGCCCCAAGAATAAACCAGCCAACCGAGCAACCTTCCTACGAGAAGCCAAGGAACTCCACCCCAGCTCTTGCATCATATCGGACACACTATCCAGTGGGGAGTATCTCCCTGTAACAAAACGGGCCGCCCTCCTCTGGACCCTCTCTACCTCCTCAATTTGACTTTTGTTGTAGGGATCCCACACAGTTGAGGCATATTCCAAAATTGAGCGAACCAAGGAAAAATACACCTTCTGTTTTATCTTTTTGCTGGCACAATAAAAAGTACGCCTAGCAAAATACAGGCCGGCATTAGCTTTTTTTGTGGAATTCTTTATATGTTCCTCCCAACTCAAAGTCTTTGTAAAAGTGACACCAAGGTATTTTGTCTTATCAACTGCAGGCAAGGCTATACCATTAACAGAGTAACGACTAGGATGGGGGGCATTTTTTGTAGAGAAACAAAGAACAACACACTTATTTTCATTCAATCTCATACCCCACTTTTTGCACCAATCAAAAATTTTGTTCAGATCATTCTGGAGTTGTAAAGAGTCAGCAGGGGACCGTATCTCATTTGAGATCACACAATCATCAGCAAAGAGATTTATCTGGCATCTCGCGACCTCTGGAAGATCATTTATGAAAATGGAGAACAGTGTTGGTGCCAAAACACTCCCCTGTGGGACCCCGGATGTAACAGCCTGTACTGAGGAAAAACTCCCATTTATGCACACTTGCTGGAAACGCGAGTCTAGAAAATCTGATAACCATCCGATGACAGGGGAACCCCTTGGACTTCAAGCCACTCTTAAAATGTCAAAAAGCTGGTGACCAAAGTGATCACCTTAGTACGAGTTCTGAACATGTCGGGCTGCTCATTTGCTCACGTTTTGCCACCATATGCAGAAAACTTCAAATCTGAATGTGGATTCCAGTTCTGTCAAGTTTTCAAAAAAATCAAAAAATGGACCCTTCCGCATCACTCTCACAACTACCTACTTACTGACCAAAAAAAAAATGATTAAGTCAGGAAAAACAGGGTTATTTTTTATAAGATCAAATGTTACATTCAATTCGACAATTTAAAATCAATAACACCAAAAAATTGCAAACATTGTGGTTATTATTAGAATTCAAAGTTCGCTCCAAAAATTTACACCGAAAACATGTTTTTTGACCTATCGAGAGCAAAAAATACTGGAAGATGTCATCAGATCTGGCTGAAATTTTGCTTTGGGGGCTAAAAGAGACCAATTAAAATGGTGATGGACCCTATATTGCCCCTAGGAGCCTAGAAGATGGCATTGGACCACCCCTTGGGCCTGAGCGGTGCCATTTTGACCTTGGACCTTTAAGGGTTAATCCACGTGTTAGATGAATTTTGTTTATGAGGCTCTATTTTCATTTTCATTCCAATTGCAAAATACCTGCCTGCATGATGCGGGTCTGCTTAACTGATAGTGGTGGGCAAAAACCCTTCTGTTACAATTTGAAAGTTAACTCCCGACAGATGCCTGCGTAAATTGAAATTTTCTTCAAAAACATTTTATTTAATGTTGCTTGAAGGTCTTTTGAGATGTGAAATTTTACCTTGGGGCAAAATTTGGACCGAGATCCAGTTCCACCTTCACAATCATTGTTTTGTGTTCTGACTCTAGAGAGCTCAGGTACTAAAGTTGGCAATCTCATTTTCATCCCCGTTGTCTGGTTTCAATCCTCCAAGCTGATTGATTCATTGGTACTTTATTTTTTTTTTCGTTGCAATGCTTTCAGGGAGTTGATTTGCCGAAACGTGAGCCTCGCCTGGTTGCAGTCTCCAAAACGAAACCGAAAGAATTGATCATTGCTGCTTACAAGCATGGCCAGAGATATTTTGGAGAGAATTATATTCAGGAATTGGCAGAGAAAGCATCAGACCCTGATGTAAGCAATTGTTCCTCAAATATTACTTTCATTCAGAATTACGGGAGTGGGGAAAAATTGGAGGATTATTTAAACATGATCGTTATCACTTTGGCTTGGCGCTTTCCCCGCTCCACATCAGTTGAATATCGTTCATGTTGCGTTGTGGGACATCATCGCCCCTTCCAACTTTCCTTTTGTTCAACAGATTTGAAGAGAAAACCATCAAATTCGTTTGGTACGAACGACCTCAGGTTTCTAGGTTACTTTTTCTATCTGATCATGTGAAACACTTGTGCCTCCGCCAAACACTGAAGCCCATTACAGACTCAACTGCCTGTCACATGGCGTCCCTGTTGATCATTTTTATTTTCTCGGTCATTTCACATGCATCACACATTGCTAAAAATTAATTTATTTTTTATTCAAGCGGCTCAGGAGCCACTCAATGGAAAGGTCCATTGGGGATGTTTTAGAAAAATTGACCTTTCTTCACCGGTACAGGTACTCCAGCCAGCCACAACCATTGTGTTTCAAGTGGTGGCAAGACGGAAAAGAAAAGATGCGCTTCCTTCACACACATCTCTTGTCTTGCTCATTCCATGGCTTTTTTGTTTTTCTGGGTCTTTTCTTTTCCGTCTTGCCACCACTTGGAACACAATGGTTGTGGCTGGCTGGAGTTCCTGTACCTGTGAAGAAAGGACAAATTTGTCTTCATAACAACCAAAATGTGCATTCCTCTTCATACTCTTGTCCGAAAATAACACTTCCATAAAAGGCAGATGCCTCTTTCTTCTGTCAGGTGCGCCGATCATGGGGGGGTTGGGGGGATGCATCCCCCCAATACTGGAAAGGGTTATTTTCTGGGGGATTGTTGCCCTTGCCTCATCCCCCGTTAAAATACCCTTTGTTGAATACCTAATTATCCCCACGATGCCCTCAATTGGCCGACTTTTGTCAATCGGTATATTTCTCCAATTTTTGTGTGATATGTTCGCACCAGTTGGAAGTTGGAATTTGCAATGAAGAAACGCGCAATTGAATGTGCCAGTTTTTTTAAGTGCGCATTCTGAGCACCTCATGAGGTTCCATTTTTTCAAAAATTTCCTCCCTTCCGGGAGGGGGGCACCCCCTCCCCGAACCCCACCCCCGGCGTTGCGCGAAGCGCAACGCTTCGACGGGAAAACATTGCCTTTCCCCGGTGTTGCCCCCATGTCCCGAAAAATTGATACCCTTTTTAGTTTCATCCCCCCCCCCAATCCCAGAGAGCTGTCGGCGCCACTGTCTTCGGTGCTTCTGAGTTTTATCTCTCCTCCGGATTTTCTCCAGTTAACATGCCAATCGGAAATGGGCTTTTTTGGTTTGTGATTCTGAAAGATTGCAAAAAAATTGTGTTTTGTGGCAGTAGTTCATCAACAAAAATCCCATCTGCACATTGGAATAATTCCATAATTCTCAGCAATTTCAAGAAGTCTGGATGTAACCATGATCAGCAATATCAAATTTTTCCACAGTCGTAACACTGCTGCAAGCGTCCAAAGTAGTTTCTACAGCTTTGCTGTGACCTTGACAATTTGAAGGCATCAATCAATCACTGCACACTTTGCCATGTTTAAGGCTCAAAGTCTGCACCATAAACCATTTTGTGAACATATTGTGTTCTGACGTTTTCCTTGTCTGTTATGCATCTTTCAACGCAACAATGGAAAAGTAATGAGCGTTGTGCATTGAAATTAATTTTTCACAATACAATAATCTCTCCATTGAATTGGTCATTGGGTTGTTCCTGAGAATGCATTGCAATAGGAAATACGGCCGGTAATCTTGCTTGACATTTCGCTCTTGCGAACACAATGCTATTGTAACACAATGCAATCATGTTATTGTTTAGATTTTATCTACTTGCACCGATATTCAGTGGAATTTCATTGGTCACCTGCAACGGAATAAGGTCAACAAGTTGATAGCTGTACCTGGTCTGCACATGATTGAAACTGTAGACAGTGTTGCCTTGGCAGATACCTTGAGTTCGGCATGGGAGAAGAAGGATTTGGAAAGCAGACTGAAAGTACTGGTACAAGTAAACACGAGCGGGGAAGACAGTAAGCAAGTACCTATATTTCTTTCCTTCAGGAAACAAAAAAAGAGCACCGTTTGGCTGCCCACGGTTGTTTTGGGATGTTAAATAATGTTGTTTTGGGATATTTTTCTTCAATTTTGCATGATAGGCTATTGGCATAAACTTTTTTTTATGTGTCGCAATCTTCTTTTTGGTGAGCTTTGACTGAAACACTTTCTAACCTGCCGCAATCATATTTTGATCTCAATGCAGACAGCAATTCTGAGGTGGTTTGAATGAAGCTCGGAATGAATGAATTTGATCTGAACTCCCTTCTTCTTTTGTTATTGGATCAGGAATATGCCACAAGGAGCAAAATTGGTTGACAATGAATTTTCAGGAGGCTTTTCATTGTCTGCTATTCAAAAAAGAAAAATCTCATTAAACTGGTGGGGTGGTCTTTTTCATACAGAATATCTGTGGTGCTCATTTTTGGTTTGTCTTCCCAAATTTCTTTTGCACAATTCTGGTTTTTCCATGTTGGCAGAGATGTTTGAATGATTGCCTCTCTGGAATTGGCATGCTATTGAGACATACCTTTTGGGGAAGCTATTGTAGCATACCTCCAGGGAGAAGAAAACCCATCTTGGGGCATGTGGAATGTGGTGAAAATGTGCTATTTTTACTGGAAATTGCTGCACAAAATCATTTCGCGATACTCACTTCCACCACACATAACCCTATTTTCTTCGTATTGTCTGGTATTCTCGATGCCTTGAATGGTACTTGTATCGCATAATTGAGAATACCATACTTGTCTCCAGAGGAAACCTCAGAGAGCCTTTGCCGCTCCTTCAGAACCAAATTTATGATAATTTCTTTACAATTTTGATCCGTTTCATCTTCTGGCCCTCGGAAAGTTTGTGGAACAAACATCAGATGCATACCCTCCTCAAACAAAGTTCATGAGGAAGGTGAGTCAAAATGCTGGATTTCGGTATGCCCAATTCTCCAATCTGCTAATTTTCCAGAACGTTTAAAAGGAAACTTGTGACGTATGCTCCTTTCACAACGAGTGTCACCCATCTGGATGGAGGGATGCTATACCTCGTGACAGTCCTGCCTGATGGAAATCATGCTTCAGCAAGTGACCGTCAGACATGAGCACTGCAGCAAGAGAACCCAAACACAGTTTTCAAGTCCGCATAAATTTTGGGTCATTCTGACCAAGTTGCAAGCATGCAAATGTGGAGAGTGCGAGCTTCATTAACGGACAGAATAATGATTTTCGTGCTCGGTAAAAGAATGCTATCAGAAGATGAACTGTGGTCACGGCAAAATTTGGCCCAATCGCATTGAACTTGATTGAGGAACTTGACAACCGAAAAGAGCCAGTCCAAAAGGAGTTTTTGCCCATGGCATCAAAAAGTATAGTGGCGATGGTGTTTCTCATTAAAATATCTATTGACCTTTTCTCCTTGAATTGCAGGCAAAAGTGGCTGTGAACCAAGTAACCTGACAGAACTCGTCAAACATATCCTTTCAAAGTGTCCTAAATTGGAGTTCTGTGGTCTGATGACAATCGGATCATTGGCCGAGTCGACGGAAAAAACCTCAGACATCAATCAGGATTTTAAGGTGAGCAGAATTATAATTAATTGCTTCTTTGGAGATGCTCTCTGTTGTGTAATAACCCCATATGGGCAATATGCTCCCATACTGGTGAGAATTAAAATGGCATAGCACAGGACAGGGACAGCATACCTATTGCCAACATAAGGGATACTGTGAGCCCCTTTCCAATAAAATATGAAAGCTTCAATCGGATGGTATGGGGTTTATTCACCATCGCACAATTGGCTATTCTCCCTTTGCAAGATGTACTGGATGACGTCTGCCAGATATGAAGAATTGCATATTCATCGGAGGAATTTGTATGGTGCGTGTGTAGCAAAATACAATCTTGCCTTTTGGAATGGTGTGCAGACAAAAATTCCTGTGTTGTCACATTTTTTTTTATCGTTGTTTAAAAAGCAGTTGTTTTTGCATGCACCATACCATGTATCCACTACTCTTGAACATAGGTGGCATTGGGAGTTTTTCAGACAAAATTCTGTAAAACTTTACAATCAGCAACTACATCTAGTCAAGCTTCCGGGGTGTGGTTTATGTTTTGCCTTTACTTTTTTCTAAAATTTGCTAACCAAATCTGGCCAATTGCAGACACCAACCTACTGGTTGATGTCTGCCTATTGCTCGTTGTCAGCCGACTGCTTGCTGTCAGTCTATAACGGTGGCGAGATCGTCGAGGCCTAAGCTTATCTCCGAGTTGCGAGGTAAATCTGGAATCTGGCCATTTAAAAGTGATGATTTTTCCCTCGTAACTTGGTGGTAAGCTTAACCATCGACTGGATCTCTCCAGCTTAACCATCGACTGGATCTCTCCAGCTTAACCATCGACTGGATCTCTCCAGCTTAACCATCGACTGGATCTCTCCGCCTAAACGATCGGCAATTGTCCCCAAAGTTCGCGTATTCAAATATTGCCACTGATATCTTGTGTTGATAAATTATAGCTGGGCCTTCATCTTTATGTGGTGTCGATTTTCACAACAACCCGTTGTGAACCCATTGGTGTTTTTTTTTTAAAGTTTTGGAATGTTTTTCGTCGTCTCATCTTGCAACATAAATCTATCAAAATTTATTTTTCTTTGTTTCTTTCCTTCTTCATATTTTGCTGCAGGTGTTGCTTGATTTGAGGCATTCCATTTGCACCGAATTTGGTTTGAACATCGACCAAGTTGAATTATCAATGGGAATGTCATCAGACTACCAGCAGGCAGTATGTTATAAATTTAAAACACTGTTTCTTGTCTTCCTCGTGGATGCTGTGATGACTTAAGCCAGGTTGCAATGCTGTACCAATACAGGAAAAGTGTCTAACTAAATTGCAAAAATTGCCAGCCCAAGCCAAAAAATCAGCAAATTTGAACATCTACCATGGATGCTGGATTCGGACTCCGGGGGAAAGTCCAGAAAAAATTACATTTTTCTTGATTTTCATTATCTATCCGCATCATACGATACTGCCTGTGGAAATCGAAGACATCGCCTTGGACCATTTCCTCCACCTTTTCTTGGCCATTCATTTCTCTTGAGCCAATCCTCACTTCTTAATCTTCCCAACCTGACTTTCCTATCTTGCTGAATTTCCCCCCAAAAGTGATTTCACAGCCGATGGAGCTCACAATGGCTAGCCATTTCTCAATTCAGAGATCACCATGCCCATTAAAATAATGATATGCTGTTGTGTGTTTTCACACAATTGGACCCTTTCCGTTGATTTAGAAATGGCTATTGCTCAGACATCAAAGCTCAGTGCTAGAGGTTGGGGGGATAAACCTAACCCAAAGTAAAGTCCAGATAAAAAATCCCTCCTTACAACCCCATAAAGCTGCGGACCAAATTGAGGATGTGGAAGGAGATCTGGGAAATCCTTTCCTCTCATCGGGCTTCTGCTTGTGCTACCTGCAAGCTGGAGGATTATTCAGCCAATTGTAAAGCCACAGCATTTTTGTTGATCTGTAAAACCAGTGTTGCTTGGTCACATACTTGTATAGCGCCGTGCTGGAGGCAGGGGAAAAACCCAGCCCGAAGGCCAGAAAAAGATACCCCTCCTTGCAACCACGAGTAATGCAAGCTGCGAGCAAATAGAATTTAGAAATAAAATAGGAGATCTTCAGGGAATACCTTTTACCACATCCTTTGATGTGGCTTCTGTCACATCACATGCCGATGGCGACAGTACTGAATTGTGCTACCTGCAAGCAGAGAATAAGAAGGCTTAATATTCTGCAACAGGATTGTGTGTGTCCGACCAGTAATGAATGAAGTTCTGAGATGTTCCGAATGCCAAATATTTTTTTTATTCCTAGATAATTATGGGAAGCACCAATGTCCGAGTTGGAAGTTCCATATTTGGAAGTCGTCAGTTTCTGCCAAAGTGAGATGACGAACCCTACAGAATGTGCCAATGTGCTTGGCAAATGCAGCAACCCTGTGATCACGTTTCTCGTTCTTGTGATAGATAGGTGTCATTTTATTTGTAAAAAATAGCATTTGGGCATTGCATTAAATTATCAATTTGATGTTGCAATTTAGTATTTAATTTGCAAACCCAGAGGAAAACTGATGGTGAACAGAATTTGCTGAGCCACACCAAAGTTATGGGAACCTGAAGGTCTAAAAAAGCATTTTTTATTGAATATATCTCATCCGCAGTACACAGTTGAGCTTAGCACGATCGGTCTCAGGTAGAGAGGTTTGTCTACATCCCATTTGGTGCTCTGGTGCCTTCAGAACCAGGACACTGGCTTCAGAACTTTGGTGGAACGGTCCGGAGTAAAGTTCAATAGAAGAAAAGTTCATCCACAAACAAGGGGGATGTCACCTCCAATGGAGCATAAATCCGGAGTTGATGTCTCCACTAGAATAAGGTCCGCTAAACGTATGGTGCAGGTTGATGACAAAAATAACAAACAGCGTCATTTTCCCCCAAACTCTTCTTGAGTGAAACTCCTCCAGACCCTTTTTGGGCCATTCTCTGCAAACTGTACATTTTGAGAATTTTTTAAATTTTTTGATCTCTCGTTTTGTTTGAAACTTTTTGCTGGCATTGGCACATTCAAGGCCAGTTTTTTTTGCATTTGGGACCAAACCGTACTTCTTTTGTTGTTTTTTTTTCTTGGCTACATCCTATTGAATAATTATGTCACTACTGTCCCTCTTATGGGCTTCAGGCTACAAGAGTTTGAATGGTGATTAGCATTGAATTTTTTCGTATTCAGCAAACATTGTCCTGCAAACCTTGAAATCCTATCATGTCTTTGTGACCGGTTTTTTTGCTGGCCAATCATGGCAGGATAAGTCTAATAAATTGGTTTTCGTGGTTGTAAACATTGAAATTTTGTGATTTCAAGGAAATGTTCACACCAAAGGTATGCCTTTTCTGGTTGCTATGTTGCCTTACTATGAAATGTGGTTGTGATTTTGCGAAGGATTGAGCAAAAAAGTGTTGCAAAATGCAATCTGTCAAACGGGTTTTTCGAAATTAATGGGGGGACAGTAGTGACTGCGGGTGAGACAGTAGTGACATCGGCTAATTTTTCAAGCCATGTTTTCATGCAAAACCCTTCAAGCGAAGATAAAACAGTAAAGAACTGTAATAGATACGATCAATTTATTGGGATAACCTGTATCTGTTTGAATAAGAGTCAAAGTTGTGGAAATAGGGGGACAGTAGCGACAGTGGACAGAGGGTGACATGTGACAGGAAAAGCCAACATAGGTGGATGCAAAAGGCAGAAACATGATTTTTTCATTATTATACCCAGATGCCATTCAAGTGCACCTGCAAACAAGATTGAATGCGACCAATTGCTGGTTTTTACCATATAAACACCTGGGGACAGTAGTGACTGGAAAAAGTGACAATCTGGCTTTTTTAACATACGAGGGTCACTCTAAAAGTTTTGAGACTCTCAGAAACTGGAAATATATTTGATAGTTTTAGATCACGAATTTTCAAAGCAGTACTCTCCAACATTTAAGCACTACTGCAATCGGACTTTCCACAAGTCAAAAGCCTCACGCCAGTCGCTTTTGTACAGGGTGTCAAAATAAGATCTGATGGAACATAAATCTCTCTTTGTTGAAAATTGACGGCC
>JASGXE010007673.1:0-18822 GCA_030068105.1 Sinentomon sp. SZTP_YWyxl | reverse complement strand
TCATGTACAGAACCAAATTTCTCATCAAGATAAATCTTCAATTCATTGCTACCAAGAATACCTTTATCATGCGAAAAGGATACAGACTTCTCTCCATTACCAGGTTTTACTGGAGTTGTTGAGGATCTTGGATGATCTTTACCAGCACCAGGATCCGTAGACCGTTGTTTTGAAACTACCTGAACATCGACTTTGCATTCTTGGCAAGTATATGGAGCATCCTTTTGTTCCTTCAGTTGCAGAAATCTCTTCTTTGACAAACCAGAGCATGTCTTCATTTTGTGTCTATACATCATTGCCAAGGTCAGAAATTCTTACGCAAAATGCGAAAAATTGTCATTTGCTGTCCGCCTAAATGTAAATATCTTGGGAACAAAGGCAGATATCGAAAATCCGAGAACATTTTTTTCCTGGCATTTTCAGGTACCTACCAGATGCCACAATCTCAACTTTGCATCACTGCCCTGAGTCTAGTTATATCAATGTCTAATTATGCAGCATAGGTATGTTTAAGTCCAAAAAAGAAATAAAAAAAGATACAATCTTTGCTATTGGTCCATGGGGACTGCCACATTTCAGTTGTTTCCATTTCAAATTTCACTAAAATCGGTCCACTGGTTCAAAACTTACAGCTAATTCAATACGCGGGGTACGTTAGGTGGGGTTCCCCCCTTAACCATTTGCACAGATAGGCCTATTCAAGATTTTTAAGATGCGGAAGAAATATGCACTGCAAACGTTTTTACGGCATGAAACAATTGCAGAGTGCGGAACCGCATGGTCGCCGACGATAGCAATGTGTCGGTCGGGATTGCGACCTATGAGCGTGATTTATTTCTGAGCAACAGCGTTTGTTCATATCAGTCGTCATCACGCGACGGCTGATAGGCCGCACGAATTTAGCACAGCAACTTTCGAATGATGTCGTCAACATGCGACGGCTGAGGCCACGCAAATTTTTTTCCAGAAATTTTTCATCAAAGCTAACTGAACCAGACCTAACCGAACCTGACCAAACTGAACCTTACCTACCAAACCAAACATAACGTGAAACTTTGTTTGCGATTTTGAGATGTTGAACTTTTTGACTAAAAGGCGGGTCGTGCGTGACGGGACAAAACGCGTCACAAAGGGACGAGACGGGTCACCTCGGGACGAGAGAAAAAAATAATTGAGAAAGTTTTTTTGTAGAAAAAAATGTACGGACGCCTTTCTCCCATCTTGACCCATCAAGTTTTAATGTGACCCGTCAAGAAAAATTACAAAAAAGTACGACGTTGAAGGGAAACCTTTTTTTCTTGTTTCGATGACAAATGAATCAGTGTAATTGTTATCAGCTTATATATTGCGACCCATTTGGCCCATTTTTTTAGTTTTAGGTACCCAAAACAAGCATACCAAACCCAGCAAAATCAGCCAAACTTGCCCATGCCAGACCGGTCGAAAGACAGCAGACGGTTTTTCCCACTTGTTTTTGTTTTTTTTTTTGGCAGTCAGGCCGGACTTCACTTTTGCATTGGGTTCGATAGAAAATGCCCCGATTCGTTTTGATTTTTTTCTAAAGTGCATTCATTTTCAGAATGGTCCACGCCAAAACTTGCAGCAAAACGAAGGTGGGAGAGAAGGCATGACAGAGGTGTCCAAAACATTCTTTGCTGAATATCCGAGCTTTATCATTTAATCGCGATTGGAGAACCAAAATTTCTGCAAGCGCCGCTAGCAAAGTGGCACAGCACTGGGCTTCAGATCCGAAGATCGTGGGTTCGAGTCTCCCCATCGGCAAAAATATTTCATTTTCGTTTGGCACATGTTTGCTTGGACAAAACATCACAGATGGAAAAGCAACCCAAACATGATTTTGAAATTTTCCAGACATGAACACGTGTGCCTATGCCTGGTTTCCAGTTGATGGAAACAACAGCAGATGTGGCCTTGCGCCATTGCAGGTCGGTGCCAATTTCCACGGGATGGCCAGCGAAGTTTCGCTTCAGCATTGCACACCAGAAAAGTGCACATTTTAAAAGCAGGAACGGTGAACGACAAGCAAACCAGACAGATTGTGGTCACAGAAAATTGAAAAAACTCCAAAAAGTAGAATTAGCAAAAGATCAAGAGGTGAAAACTGACAGAGTTTCGAAAATTGGGGCCACCAGCTCAAAATCCACGATTCCCAATTTTTGCTCAAATTTGAACATCCCTGACTGCAAAAAGGACGTGGACCATTCTGAAAATGAACAGACTTTAGTTGGGGGCCACAGGCATTGAAGCCATTGGACAGTGGTGTCCCCGGCCCGGTTCATGCATTATTTTTTTGCCAAGCCAATGGCCATTGGCCAGTCCACACAAATCACGAAGTAGGCCTATATGGTTGCATATGGTTGAGCCAAGGCAGCATGTAAAATTTCAGCCGGCAATGAGATACACACATGAAAACATGGTTGCGGAAGCAAACCATCGGTGCAGAAAACCTAAACAATAGCATTCTCTAGGTGGTCCCTGAAAACCGGACAGCCGGACAGGACCTCTGGACTGACCCAGACGGGTTAGGTTAGGTTAGGATAGTCTATCCTAACCTCATCTAACCTAACCTAGCCCGTCCGGGTCGGTCAGGCGTTCCGGAGGTCCTGTTCGGCACTCCTGTCCGGCTCTCCGATTTTCAGGGACCACCCATTCTCAATGGAAGGTACCTTATTTTCAAGTCATACCTATGCAACCCAAGAGGGTTTTGTAAAAATAGATGACATCGGAAGAGGAAAAAATAAAAAAACCAACAGGTGGGATACCTAGGCCTACAACGAACCACATTCCCATGAAATGCCATCAATCAAGGTTGCAGGAGCTCGTCGGACGTCGATGTCAAGAATTGGGTGGTCCCTGAAAACCGGACAGCTGGACAGGACTGTCGGACAGCCAGAAAGGACCGCCGGACCGACCCGGACAGGTTAGGTTAGGTTAGGATAGACTATCCTAACCAAACCTAACCTAACCCGTCCGGGTCGGATCGGTAGTCCTGTCCGGCAGTCCTGTCCGGCTGTCCGGTTTTCAGGGACCACCCAAAAAATGGCAAACACAGCTCGGCAGCAGGTGGATGTGCAGTGTGCACCAAGTTGAGTGGGCAGGTGCCAGGTAAAGCTCAATTTCGCAATGAAGGGAATGTAGAGTAACAGAATTCCAATCACAGACAATTACCTATTCAGTTTCAATTCAATTGCACAAAAAGCATGAAAAGGAGAAAGAAAAAATAGGCACAATTAGAGAAATTAGACGATTGTGCTGGAAGAAAAGAAACATCGGTATCTACCTACCGCCTGGGCACTGGGTGGCATGGTCCCACCTTGGAGTCTTCCAACCAACCTTGCACCTCTTTCGGCTCATCTCAATCAAGCAGCAAAACACGAAGATTTTGCGATCTCAAGCCCATCATTTCATGGGATTGGGAAACGGAAACGCCAGCTTGATCCAGAGAATCAAAGAGAGTTTATCAAGTTCAAAAGAGTTGATCATGATCAAGGTCAATACCAAACAACCAAGGACGCGGAAAGGAAGAAAACAAACGGTGGTCCCTGAAAACCGGACTGCCGGACAGGCAGAAAGGACCGCCGGACCGACCCGGACAGGTTATGGTTAGGTTAGATTAGGTTAGGATAGACTATCCTAACCTAATCTAACCTAACCTAACCCATCCGGGTCGGTCCGGTGGTCCTGTCCGGCAGTCCTGTCCGGCTGTCCGGTTTTATAGGTATAGGTATAGGTATCAGACGCTGCTTTCAGCAGGTTATTATGCCACGAGGCAATCGTCAATGGAGAACAGCAAGTTCTCACATATGACAGCAAATGTCATCATATACCTGGGAAGGGGAAGGGAGGGAAGGGAAGGACACGCGACCGTCGGCTGCAATATTCGTAAGGATAGGAAAGGGTAAGTAAAGGAAGGAGGGGTGAGGAGGGTAGATATAGGACATATCATCGGAATGTGGGGGGCCTAGTCATATAGCATTCAATACAGGCACACAACAGTCATACACACGCGACCCAAACAAGACCTCCCCTACCATCAGCATCAAGCCTGCAGCATTAACCAGCACACGCACACCACAACATACCCATTCGCAATCTCAAATGAAAATATGCAAAAAAGCGAATAAAAGTTAGACATAGGTAGGTGAGAGAAAAGGAAGAAGGTAGGGAAATGACAAAATGAAGAAACAAAGCCAACAACATGAGATTAGATAGAAGAAAAAGAAGTAGAAGATAACACAGTTTGACCCACATAGGTTCCTAGGTAGTTTTCCGGAGCACTACATGGGGGAATGGGTTCGCCTTGCGTCAGTCGCGCGGCGATAGCGCTGTCCGACAACTGCCGGTTAACTAGCGCAGGGAGTCACGGAAGCACCAGCGGCGTTCGCCAGCAGTACGCACACTCCCTCTTCCCAGCCGCGTGAAAAAGGTTTGCACTGACCACGCAGAGGGGGCCACCAACATGGGCCGCCGACTCCGGGCAGGTTCCCGGCTTAGGTCTGGGCATGAGTCACTGACCCGTTCCCTGACCTCATCTTTATCAACCCCTCGTAATGCACCGGATCGAATCTAATCCCAGGTCTAATTTGGGCCCCTAGGAGATAAAGAGTAGTTTTCACTACGAATGCCAGAGAAAATAACAGATGAGGAACTTCAGGAAAAGGGTTGAGTCAGAAAGGAATCCACCGAATTCTGGGATAGACGATTCCAGTCTACAATGGTTCTGGGAATGAAAGAATACTTAAAAATGTCTTAGAAGGTTGATAAAGCGGATCTTGGAAGTATGGTCATGGCGACCAAAGTAATCGGGAAGAGCAAGGGTTTCAGATAGACATGACCAGCCACCATTATGGTAAAAATCTTACTTAGAGCTGACAACCTAAACTGAGAACGCCTATCGGAGAGTGAAGGCCAGTTCAGAGAGGAAAGCATCGAAGTCACGCTTGAATGGCGAGAAAAATCATTCTTGACGAAACGAGCAGCCCTACGTTGAATTTTTTCAAGCTCATCAACAGGGAGATTTGGTACGGATCCCAGATTATGCAGGCATATTCAGAAGTGGGACGGACAAGTGAAATATAAAGTGTTTCCTTGTTGAAGGTGAGCAGGATTTGAAAAGACGCCGAATTTTGAGAAGAGCAAAATTGGCATTGCGGCAATGTTGGTAATGTGTAGTTTCCAGGACAGATCAGATGAAAGTGTCACACCAAGGTATTTGCAGGACAATGAGGTTGATAAGGTTGTACCTGATGAAGGAAGAGCATAAGAAGACTGAAGAGGATGCAATTTAGTTGAGAACCTGACATGGGCACATTTTGATCCGTTCAGGCCAAGGCCCCAATGAAGGCTCCACGAGTCAAGGGAAGCAAGATCATCTTGCAACAAGTCGACATCAGAAACAGAGTGAATAATCTTGTAGAGGACGCAGTCATCAGCAAATAGCATAATTCTTGAAGAAGTTATGACGTCAGGAAGATCATTGATGAAGATGAGGAATAGAAGAGGGCCCAACACACTACCTTGAGGAACACCTGAAGTTACAGGAAAAGATGGAGATTTAGTTCCAGAAACAGAAACAGACTGTGTCCGATTGCTGAGGAAGCTGCCAATCCAAGAGATAATGGGGATAGGTAAGCCTAAACGCTGCAATTTAAACATCAGAGCGTTGTGTGGAACAACGTCGAAGGCAGTTTTAAAGTCCAGAAACAGTGCATCTACATGGGCACCCTTGTCAAAAGAGGATGCAACCTCGTGGGTGAACTTTGCAAGGGCTAGTTCACAAGACCAGCCAGGACGAAAACCAAACTGAAAAGGGGAGATGGAATCGGTGGCATTAAGAAACTGCCTAATGTAGTCCGAGATCAGCCTTTCCATCAGCTTGCACACACAAGATGTCAGACTGATGGGCCGGTAATTAGCTGGCAGTGAAGGATCACCCTTCTTGAATATAGGCGTAATACTCCCTGCCTTCCATGCATCGGGGAGTGTGCCACAAGAAAAAGACTTGTTGAAGAGAAGGTACAGATAGGCAGAAAATTCGTGTGGGAAGGATTTCAGAAGAGATCCAGGACAATTTCGGAAGAGATTTCAGGGACCACCAAAACAAACACCTGTGAAAATTGAAATGAAACAGCACTCTGCGCGCCGCGGCGCACTCTTGGAAAATGGCGGGAATTCTTCTGCTTTCTGCTGCATGGAACACAGAACCAATTGTTGCGCAATTTCTGCTGCATGGAACACAATGCCAATTGTTGCGCAACAATTGAAATTTGAAAAGCGCGTCTCCTTCGCAGAAAAGGCACGAAATTTGTCGAGTCACGTGTTTCAATGCCTCACACCAGGGCCCCCGAAATTTTGTGGATGGATTTCCAAAATCACAGACTCAAGACTCAAGTCAGGTTTACGGCATGGTTTACGGCTTCTTTTCGCCAGACCTCAAAGAAACAATCGTTTCACTCAAATTTTTTTCAGAATTTGAAAAAAATTTGCGGCAGGCAGACAAATGTCTGATGCCGCAGGAACTTTGGTGACAAAAAAAGCTTTGTGGCGATTTTTGAAAATTTTGGAACTGTGGTGATTTCAAAATTTTTGTTTTTTGTGTGATTCCCCAAACCCAAACAAAATCCGGCCGATGACTGCTGTCATTTCCTGGCAATTGAGCAAAATCCATTTTTAAACACAATTTGCAGCAAATTGGCGACTTTAAAAATGTCTTGACGGGTGTCCGGTGCACAGGCTTATTGTTTATGTATGTCGGTGTATTCATTGGTGTTGGGTTATATGACTCCGGACTTTGTGTCCTTCGATTTCATCGACGGTGGCACAGCAGTGGTCCCAGTTTTCAAAAAAAAATAAAAAGATGTCCAAAAACTGTGAAAATGAAAAGCGATCCCAACTCATACTTGTTATGGCAAGAAAGCAACCCTGCCCTCACACCACTTCCAATGTGTCTTCGCAATTCCAAAAGGACGGAATTCAGGAGTTTTGCCGGTTGGTGTCGTCCAACCAAGATGGTAAAGGCTGTGTAATGCCAGCTGTGTGCACAGCTGTGCGTAGCTGATCCACGAACATCCACGCACAACCAAAAATACCAACACACAACCCATCATGCTTGACACTTGGAAGAGAGAATATGACATTCTTGTATTCTTTCATCTGTGGCATATGGCTTGACCCACCCCATATCTATCTCAACACAATCCAATCTGATATTGGGGAACTTGATGACGTCAAGTTTTTGGCTGAGCGTTGGCATTTTTAATCGTCGTGATCTTTTTTGTTTGCAAATTGTCATATCTGGCATTGCATTGGCGGCATCACATGTGGTAACACTTTCATCTGTGTGCCCACCACCGCATTCCCCGCATCCTCCACATCGTTCCACCGCATCCCTCTCTTCTGTACACCGCATCCCCCGCATCCCCAGTTTTTTCAATCCGCGTCCCCCGCATCTGTCCAACACTGCACGGATGCGGGGATACGGGTTGTTTGCTGCTTTTGATTGTTTTTTTTGTTCTTGTTTTTTTTGTACAATTATTTTTTCATATTGTTTTTTCTCGAAATTATCATAGTAATTTTTTTCTAGGAATAGTTGTTGAAATGGACATTTATTTACAATTCATCTGTTGTTCTTATCGGCCACAAATTTGGCGAACGGGTCATGCTTTCATCTGCTGATTCCACAAAAAATCGCATAGTCGGCTGCCTTTTACCATCTTGTCGGCCAGTTTATCCTAGTCAATAGTTTTTTTAATTCCCTCCAAATACGCCCTAATCTCTGGGTATTGGCCAATGTGTTCCACAAAATGTTACGAATTCGATGTAGAAAGGATGGGAGATGGCTTGATCTTCTAAAATCTTTTTTTTTATATCTTCCTATTTTACATCCTAAATTCGCAACAGTGACCCTTCCCGGCCATGCACTTATACAGTCACAGTCATCTCATGGGATGACCAGAGTGCTCCAGCAAACAACTAATTACGAAGACTCGAAAGCATAAGATAAAAATGACGGTTAGTCACTGTTCCTCCTATGATGAAAACCTTGAGTCAAAGTCAGCTCCGATCCATGTTGAAATAAAATTTACCCCGCATCCCCCACATCCTTTTACAGCGTTCAGTAGATACGGGGTGACGACGCGGGGGTTTCGATTTGACTCGGATGGATTTGAAGAAGTGGGGGATGCGGTGGAACGATGCGGGGGCTGCGGTGGAACGATGCGGGGGATGCGGTGGAACGATGCGGGGGATGCGGCGGTGGGCACACATATTGCAGTGTTTCCTCGCATGTTGCATTATCACAACCACATGTCAATGCTGAGTATCGTTTCAGAAGCGGATAGCGACTATACTGCCAATGCCTTTTGGCCGGAGTCGCAAGAGCGCCATATGCTGCAAAATGTCAATATTTTGCTTGAGGTTTGGTTCGGTTGGGATTGGTTAGAGTAGGGTAGAGTAGAGTACTTTTTCCCTCACAAGAAGCAAAACACAATTATTTGCAGCAGCAACTTAGGCGCCATTTAGAATCAATGACAGCATGCGCCGCAAAACATCATGACACTCGTGTGAGGCGTGAAGTTCCACCGAGACCTGTTGAAATTAGAAACCCCTTGAATTAGCCTGGCCTTCAAAATATTGCCTATGTTTGAGGACTTTTGATAAGCTCCTTATATATTCTTCCCATTATGTCCAATATTGTCCCATCTGTTGTGTGTCGTTTCTTGGTTTGTGTGGCCCTGGTAAAAATTCCACTGTCTGTAATGTCTGTGGGTAGCCCCCGACTTAAAAAAATTGCCATTCAGAACGGACAGCCACAGAAAAAAGGCAAAAAAGGCCCGCCTAATTATCATTTACCACACAGTCGTATGCACTAAAACACATAACAACCACATATCATAGACTCAGGCAAGGGATTTAGACTTTAGCCAGAGAGACGTCTATAGCCAGAGAGCCATTTAGACTTTGCCATTTAGACTATAGCCAGAGAGACGTCATAACTGGATTTTCGCAGGGCGGGGATCAATCTTCGTGAAATGAGTTGGGCATCGACCTAGTCTAGGGTATGGGGAGGGGAGCGGAATTGGGGTCTGGGGCGAAGCCATATTCGTGTTCCTCCGCGGCACAACCCCTGATGGAAACCCCGTGCAATAGTGCATATAAACACTATTGCACGTAATGCCAATTTGGCTCTTCTCAAAATCAGACGCATGTTCAAATCTTGTTCTCCTGCAACCAAGGAAATTCTCTACATTTCACTTATCCGTCCCCTCCTGGAATATGCCTGCATAATCTGGGATCCTTTCCACATCTCTCTCATTCACGAACTTGAAAGAGTCCAACGCAGAGCAGCTCGCTTTGTAAAGAATGATTTCTCTCCCTACTCGAGCGTCTCTTCAATGCTTTCCTCTCTGAATTGGCCACCACTCTCTGACAGGCGTTCTCAGTTCAGGCTTTCAGCTCTCAGTAAAATTTTCACACATCACGGGGGTTGGTCATGTCTTTCTGATACTCTTGCTGCTCCTTCTTACATTGGTCGACATGACCATGCTTTCAAGATTAACCTTTATCAACCTTCCAAGAACATACTCAAGTATTCATTCATTCCAAGAACTATTGTAGACTGGAATTGTTTATCCCACAACTCTGTTGAATCACTAATTCTGTCTCAAAATATGCCTGATTGTTCTTAATTAAGCCTAATCTTGTGGGCCCTATTCGGATCTGGTGCAATGCATGAGGGTTGATAAAGTTGTGGTCTGGGAACGGGTCAGGGACCCATGCCCAGACCTAAGCCGGGAACCTGCCCGGAGACGGCGGCCCATGTTGGCGGCCCCCCACTGCGTGGTCAGTGCAGAACCTTTTTCACGCAGCTGGGAAGAGGGAGTGTGCGTACTGCTGGCGAACGCCGCTGGTGCTTCCGTGACTCCCTGCGCTTGTTAACCGGCAGTTGCCGGACGGCGCTCTTGCCGCGCGACTGACGCAAGGCGAAGCCTTCCCTCATTGTAGTGCACTGGATAGGGTAGGTACTCACGTATTGCTCTAAAATGCTCTCATCCCTTATCGTGCTTCAAACTTTGCCTTTATTTGCCATCCAAGATCATCTTGAAGTAGGTACCTACCTACCTATTCTTTCATTCCATGTGCCTGCCAGTCTTCTCTCGAATCAGTTGTTTAATCTAAATTGTGACTTTCTTCCAAAATTTCAGATCCCCCTTTTTTGCTTCTTTTTTCTCTTGTTATCCTTTTTCCTCTTTTTATCCTTTCTTTTTTTTTTGTTTTTGTTTTTGTTTTTCCTTCTTTTTTTTTTGCTTCTTTTCTTTTTTTTTTTACATACCACCTGCATCCCTATCTTCTTGGGAAGTTCTATTTTTACTACCGAGTTTTTTCCACTTTTGTGTGTATTTTTTTGAGATTGTGATTGGGTATACATGAGGAAATGAGTGTTGGAGTTTGCTCAAGGTTGGATCTTGCCTGGTTGTGTATGTGTGTGTGTCTGCTTGGGTGTCTGAAGTGATTGCTATATGACTAGGCCCCGTCCACATTCCGATGATCTCTTCGCGGTCCTTTCCCCTCCTTTTCCCTTACCCCTCCTTTCGATAATGCAGCCGACGGTCGCGTTCCCTTCCCATCCCCTCCCCTCCCTTCCCTGGTATATGATGAACCTCTGCTGTTCACAATTGATGATTGCCTTTATGGCATGAAAACCTGTAGAACAGAGTAAATCTGATACCGATACCGATACCGATGGAGGTCAGGGAGCGGAGTCCACAGAAGCGGAAGAAATTTGGAAACATGGGATTTAGTTTTGAGAGATTCGTGATCTTGATGTCAAATTTCACACAAGGGCGAAGCAAAAGCACACGTTTTCTCGTCGGGAGGGTCGGACCACTTATCTCGACCTTTTTATTGATATATTATACAAGCCGGTCCAAATTCAATCGGATAAATGCAACATTGTTCTCAGTTCCGTTGCGTTGTCAAACCAATGACGCGTTGTATTGCACGCAACTATTTTGCCACAAAATGTGTTTTATACTGAAAATGGAAAGCTTCAGTAAAGTGCAAAGAGAACTGATACAGCCCAAATATGCCAACAGAGCCTTGGTATGCTGCGGTATCCAATTTGTCGACGGTGCTATTTTGCCTGCTTTATTTTTCGAGACAAATATTTCGCAGATGTGGTCATGCCATCATGCTACAAATATCAGTCCCATGAATCTTCTTCCCATGTGCAAGTCCCTAGGAAAACGAAACAGGTTCATTCACAACATACGTCTAGCAGATATAGCTTTCCGGATCCCCAGGCAAGTATTCCGGATGTGAAAGAGAGAACAACCGTGAAATTTCGGAAATTCAAAAGCTTTTTGGACAGCCAAAATAAACGTTGGCGTAAATATTGCAATGCCACAAATGTGAGTTAATTCCTGTAACTACCACTTGCACATGAGGGCTTGACTGAAAATGGCTGATTTTGGATCACCCTGGTGTGTCACTGTTTGTGTGAAAAAACTGCGCATGCCAGGACAACATAATTAAAAAATATGTATATATGTGCATGTGAAGGAAGAAATACTGAGTTTTCCCACGCATTTCAGAAATTGTCGATTTTGCAAGTTGGAAATATGAGGTCGTGTCGAATCCTGCCTGCCATCTGATAAAAATCGGTCCACAGCCTTGTCACAGGAAGGAGAATAGAGTCTTGGAATAGAGGGCTCGTCGCCGGTCTGCCACTGCAGAATCAGCTGAAAGCGAATTCAAGCAGCGGCCGCCATCTTTGAAGGTGGATCGTCGGAGAAATTTGAACGGTGTGTATGAGCATGAGCTCGTTCGCAAGCTTCCCACAAAATTTCAAATATCTTTTGAACCAGATGACGGATTTTGATGAAACCTTTTGTGCCACAAAGCTGAAAAATTCGCGATTCCAAAAAGCGATTCCAAAAAGCGATTCCAAACATGTATAATGATCCCAAAACTTTACGCGGGAAAATCCAGAAATGTGCTGAGGCCGTCGACAGGATTCATGCAAATGGGCGATTGTTGGTACCTGATAACGGGAAGAAGTGGTTGAGACAGATGAAGCCATAATCTGGAAACGCAAGTACAATTTCGGCCGTCTCGTCGGGGGCACATGGATATTTGGGCATTTATGAAATCGGAACATGGTCGTATGCATATTTTTTTCCCAAATCCACTTCCGCAAGCGCGTCTCTGATTGGCTGTTGGGAATTCCAGCCAATTTCAACATTTTATTTTGGCAAACATGCCAAATGGCAAAAAGCGGTGGCAAGGCAAAAATCTCAAGATTGATGACGTCACAAATTCAGACGACGGGATTGGCTGTTGCGTGGCTGTTTTCTTCAATAATTATTGTTTTGTCTTTTTAGGCGAGAGTAAATTTTAGGTTGTGGGTTTTGCCGAAAAGAAGGCATCATACCTTACGTCTTGTCTTGTCTTGTCGATGCTGCCGTCCGCGGAAGTGGATTGGAAAAAAATTATGCTGGTCGTATTCGGGTTGTTCCACGTCCTGGGCAAGCTCTCTGGCCAATTATCATAGACCACATATTGCGAGCCGGGGACAGTTACACGTATTATGTCACGACTGTTAGGCCGATTATGCGGGTCTGTACACTGTCCGTTATGAACACTTGACGGTGAATTACACCTATGTCCGCACACTCAACACATAGAGAGCACATGGCGTGATGTGAAGTGGCACCTCGTAAGGGGAAGTACCAGGCGAGAAATGTTGGGCGAACGACTCTGTGAGGATTAACTTATCCTGAGTGTTGTTGAATTAAAAAAGCAAAGCGACCGAACAGTCTGACATAATAACTGTCCCCGGCTCGCAATCTCGTATGTGGTCTAAAATAACTGGCCGGAGAGCTTGCCGGCTATGCCTGTTTTCAGGACATGGGGCAACCCGAATACGACCATGTTCCGATTTCATAAATGCCCAAATACCCATGTAACCTCGACGTTACGGCAACATTGTTACTTGTATTTCCACATTTTGGTCTCATCAATCTCAACCACTTCTCCGTCATTCCAATTCCAATCGCCTATTTGCATGAATCCGGTCGACGGCCTCAATACACAGACCTGAACAAACACCAGAACACCAAAATGGAGAAAAAAAATCCCAAAACTTTAAAACTTTAAACTTGTGTAAGGTTTTCGGGGTGTTCCCCAGGGCTTATTTTCGCCCACATGAACCCATTCATACTTTGCGCCTTACTCTGGCGCCATTCATACCAATCATTCACCATGCCCACACTGGTGTTCGGTACCCCTGTATGTGTCTGTGGCTTTATTATGTTTCTGTAACTTGCCGCCACTCTTGGACGGACTAAGTGTTCTTTTACGTGCACATGGTGAATTGCACACGGGACCACCTTCTTAAAGTCCCTTCCGAAGGACTAGAAGACTTGCCACTGAGTCTCCCTTTCTGTCACTGCAGCCAGAATGGCGCATGACCCAACCCACAAATTCCGACTGTGGCGGGAATCGAACCCACGACCTTCGGATTTGGAGTCAGACCAGCGAACCAACTGAGCCACTGTGACAGACTGCGTCCAAAATGTTGTGGCGGTGGCGGCGGGCATTCCAAAATGTTGCGGCGGTTGCGGCGGGCATTCCAAAATGTTGCGGCGGTTGCGGCGGGCATTCCGAAATGTTGCGGCGGTTGCGGCGGTTGCGGCTGGAAAATCAAAATGTTGCGGCGGGCGCGGCGGTTGCGGCGGTTGGTGCCAATTCGAAACTCAACCGAATTTTGATGCATTCAACATGGAGAAAAATTGGCTTCGCATTTTTTGTCCGTCGTCTGGCATTGTTTCATTTTTCTGGGGAGCGGTGTTGCCAACTTGCTGCTTTTTTCGCAAAATCTTGCAACTTTTGAGAATGTCTTGCGTAAAAAAAAATTGTCTTGCGACTTGCCACTTTTGAGGAACAATCTTGCAACTTTCTTGCGGTTTTCAGTCAACATTGGACAGCGATTTCGGCATTTTCAAAAGCTGGACGGCTGCTTGACGTTGCAGGGATTTTTTTTTTCGTTTCTGTTTAACCATTTAAAATTAAGTAACAGAAAATAGTACTGATCACAAAAACACGACATTGATGGGGTTGCTACCAATTTTACACATCACAATTCCTCACCTTCGGCTGTTACACATATGCTTGCCCAGGCTGTTGTGACCACTTCTCCAGGTCAGAATGATCAAACTCGCAAAATCGAAAATGAAACGGATGATGTGTTTGCCTTGTCAGCCTTGTGTTCGGCAGCATTTTTACGCGGTGGGCAGAGGTTTCAAGGCATTCTTTTTTTTTTTTTTTTTTTTTTTATTATTGTCCCCTGGCTCCAACCAACGCCAACAAGCACCACCGTGACAGGCCGATTTACAATAATCCCAGAGCGACAATGATGGGTAATATCTGACCTGCCCAGGAAAATGCTTGCCATAAGGGGTGTGCCAGCCAGCCTCCAACCCATTCACTACTGGCAGTTGAACTTTTATGGTCATGGAGATGGAAGCAGAGTAGGTTTTTAAAAATCCAAAAAATCCCTAAACAGAAACTGGTTCAACTGTTAGCAGTACCTAGTGTACAGGTTGGTATGGATGAGCAGAGTGTTACATCAAGTTCAAATCACTCTCCTCCAAGTTGTGCTGGCCCCATTTTTTTTTTGAAAAAAGGATATGCAAATAACAATACAGATAATTTTACAATGAGCAGAACAAAGTAGAAAGTTCAACCAGATAACGGAGTGTGAGTAGAAGGCTGAGGAGGCACACATCCACAAAGAGCCCAAAGGGTTTATCCCTGCAGAATAACAATAAGCAAAGTCCTGCAAACAGTAGGTACCTGTCTTTGAGAATACCTTCCTTGATAGAAATGGACAGGCCGGGAAGGGTGGGGAAATTAGCAGGGCTAGTACAAGCCCCCACCCAGTAGCATTCTGCTTTGCTTGACATCGATTTGACTGCATTTTCTTTCACTTACCTGAGAGGCGTTTGTCGGCATTTTCACTTGGTAGAGAGGCTGAGGCACTTGACGGAAGATGCACTTTTAAGATGAGATGCATTCACCAAAATCAGAACTTGCGTTTAGACGGGTTTAATTTTGGTTTGGTTTGGCCTGATTAAGTTGGCACAAGTGAAAAATAGGCACATCTCGAAAAAAATTGTGCGGTCACCGGTCAGCCGTATCGTGATGATCGTAATTGGAAGTAGGCCAGGCCTACAAAAAAGCTGTTGCTCAGAAATACGAAAACGGAATCCCGCCCGACGGAGCTCCGACCTGTTGTGTGTGTGTGTGACGACCTGCTCCTTCGGCGCACTGGAGTGGTCGTCACAGGGTGTGACTAAAACGCTGAACCTGCTTGTCCTGCTTGTCTTGCTTGTCCTGCTGGAAACCTACTTGTCCTGCTGGTAATGGTCAAATAGGTTAAGTTATTGTTAGATTAGGTTATACTAACCTAAACTAACCTCACCTAACCCTCACCTGGCCATTGACAGCAGGACAAGCAGGTTCAGCGTTTTAGTCACATCCGTCGTCACACACGCACTTGCTTTTTTTTCTGCACTTGCTTCGTGCCGGAAAAAGTTTGGCATGTGCTAATTTTTCCCACATTTTTCAAACCTGCAAATCTTCACAAGTGGTTAATGATGGTGCTCCCTAAAATGTGGACACTTGGACACCCAACTGGACACCCCCTTGGAGACCCGTCTAACCCAACCTAACCCATCCAAACCAACCTAAGATATCTTGTCCTATCCTAAACTAACCTTACCTAACCGAACCAAACCTAACCTGACCCGTTTGAGGGGGTGTTCAGTTGGGTGTCCAGGTGTCCATATTTTAGGGAATACCGTTAAGGTTAATGATTGTTATGCCGTCCCGTCGAGTCAATTGTCACAAAATACGCGTCGTGTATGGACAGCAAAAGTGACCCGTTTTGTCCCGTAACGACCCATCTTTCAGTCACACCCATCTAGTACTACCTACTTTCCAGTTTCCGCGGAATTTTTAGACCTTCCGAAAAGAAGACATTATTCCGCACACCGCAGCGGAGCACAAGAATTTTAGGTACCTAGGTACCTATTATTTTTATTCCAATGTGTCAAATGTGTGGTGACTTACGTGTTTTATGAGTTGGTCCGGAGACTTATTGTGAGGGAAGTTGGGAGTTTTTTATTGTTTTTTTTTTCTGGTTGGGGACAGGGATGGGTAACGTAGAAAACGAGGCACGATTTGCCGTCAGGTGTAGTTTGAAAGGTGCGATTTGCCCTCAGGCGTGCGATTTGCCGGCGTAGGTAGTTATAAAGGCTTGCCAAGGCGTCAGACTGAAGTGTTGGAAGGCGCGATTTGGCGTAAGGTGTTGTTAGAAAGACTTGCGGAGTTCGCAGAGGTGTCTGACGCAGCAAAAAAGTATTTTGAAAAAAAGTTGCACAGTCCTGCTTGTCAGGCGTCAGGTGTTTTAGTCACTGTCATGCGTCAAGTGTTTTTGTCACACCCTGATGCATTGTTGTCAATGCGAGTGTAGGTACCTATTGCTTGTTTTTTCAGGTTTGAACAAATTTGAAGCCATCACTCACCACTGACCAGCTTGCTTTTGCATGCACACACCACATTACCTACCAGTCTCATGAGTAGTGACAGTTTTGAAGAGACCCAGTCATTATGTCTGTCGAGTATCGACTTGGGGATCCACGATCTGCATGCCGCCATTTATGATATGCTCTTTCGTTTTACTAATTCCCACTTGCTTTCCACAATTTATTGTTTCATAGGTATCATGCTGAATTTGTAACGTGATTATATCAGCCAAGGAGGCCAGGAGGGGCAGATCAGTCTGTTGCTCTTCCTTCACCATTTGTAGGTGGAGGGATTGGATTGCCTAGGCTTAAGTGTTCTTCGTTATGACAGCCAGCATAGAAAGGTCCTAGGTAATCTCTCCTGGCTTGAGCAATCGGATCTTTCCTTGCAAATAAAAGTTACGGGGATGGCAGCCAACATGTATCGTGTTGGAGGTTAGTTTATTTAGGTACCTACCTGGTAGGTACAGACCAACCTTTCTTGCTTTTTTCCTAACCTGATGTGCTGTTTGTATGCTGTTCCTGAAAGCTTCAAGGCAATTGGCTGCTGCGACAGATGGCAAAAATGGAGAGAGGGAGCAGTATTGTCCATAGAAATGACATTTTTGCCATTTTTTTAAAGATGGGATCACCGCTGATCACCCACCGATGAGTTCCAAGGACACAGAGTCCAGAGTCACAAAATAAAATCCAACACCAATGGACAAACGCAAATGAGCAGATCAGTGCACCAGGCATAACGTCAAGATATTTCAAAACCAGTTACGACAGCTGAATCTGCTTAAATGGACATTGCTCAAAAAGTCAGTGTGTCGGCTTCCAAATGTCGTGGAAGTACACTGTCGTATATTTTTGTTGATTTTTTGTTTATTCCCAAAATCACACGTGGTACCTTCCCAATATGTGGTGATTTTTATTGTAACTTGGCATCGATCCAGGCACAAAGGAATTTTTAAAAATGAAAAAGCATTTTTCAAACAATTATTCTTGTCACCAATTATTTTCAAAACATTTTTGGAGCAGTGAAAAAAATGCAACATTGAGGGATGTTGTGTGTGGGAAGACTATTAATGTTGAAATTAATAAGGCAAAATAGGTAGGTGTAATCAAAGTTGGCACCTACTTGGGTGCCTACATGAGCACGGAAGCACGCATGCCAAAATGGCAATCGTGTAACCAAAGCAAAACACTAGAAGGCGCCTATGAGCACACTCGTAATCTGGGACTTTTTTTTAGCTCTGCTGCTTGCATTCAAACAGAAACAAAGAAAATATATCGAGGGCAACCTGGAGAAGATTGGCCTATTGGTCACTGCAGTGCCCATGGTATGGTCGGCACATTACGATGCCAGCATCAGAGAAGTGAAGCAGGCAGATGGTGCGTGGCAAGGCTTTTTGTTGAAAGTTATCGGTTACTGTTACAGAAGCTCTCTGCACTGAGAAGGTTCTCAGGCGAGCCTTAACGCAGTTTTTTCCATTGTTGCAATTGCAAAAAAAATTGTTACGGAAAAAAATTAAGAAGTCTCACTTGAGGATCTTCTTAACTTTGCATGAAGAGAGTTCCCAGAACTCATTTTAAGTGCTTGTATAAAATTTTATTACCTTCTTTCAGATTACGTCTACTTTGAAAATGCCTCATACACACCATATCTGATTCGGCGAATAGAAGAATTGAACAAGGTCTGGTTTGTTTTACACACTTGAAATATTTTACCATGAATATTTACGATGAATTTCTAATTTATTCCAATGACATGCTGGTATGTATTTGGAATGTTCAAGAAGAAAAACTCTTTAACAGACAACACTTCTACTTAGACGGAGGCAGTTTAACATCTGAATTTCAGTGATGTATCAGTATGCATATCTGATAATTTACTGTGTGGGCAAAATTTTAATGTCGAACAGCCCCATTTTTTAATTATTTTGTATTTTAGATTTCATTTTTTTAATAACATCAATCCATAAACAATACAAACAGGAAAATGGAATCAAATGGTGGCAAAGTGGTGAAAGAGCAACCAAACTTGCAGTGGATAAGGTATTCCATGCAGCACTCACTCATCATGATTGTAAGATTAGATGAATCACCGTCAGCCATCGTCACTCAGCGCATTGTATCAAGTAGCCATGTTGAGTATTGTAGCACAATAAAATTTGCACAGAAGGCAAAGCAAGTACAACGGCAAAGCCGTAGGAACAGACCCTAAAAGCAA